>JAHREE010000228.1:4473444-4530427 GCA_033628505.1 Tringa tobata | reverse complement strand
CAGGGACTCAGGGGAGCAGGCAGCCACATGGAAGGCAAAGGAGTCAAAAGGAATTTAATGGAGTGAAGAGAGAGAGAGTAAATAGCGCCGCAAGAGGAACCTACAACTACTAACCCTGAGCTTCCTCAGCAGCAGCACAGAAGCCAGCACAGCTCCACAGCTCGCCAGAAGAAAGCCTTCTGAGCCAAGCAGGAACCTGAGGAGCAGCCCACACTTAAAATGAAGAACCACTGAGAGAGCACCGTCACTACAGACCATCCTTCCTAGTGTTTTCAGTATAAAACTTAGCACAATTACTCGTATTTTTAGGGGACTCTACGCAGCTGGGAAAAAAAACAACCAACCAACACGTTCTTCAGAGCTGTGAGCTCACAGGCCATGAAGAGAAGCAACTATTACAACTTCCCAGGGCACCTCCCTCTGCTTGCAAGCCAAAGGCCAGCAGCAGCCAAGGTCAGCTACTCAGTGGCAGTGCAAGGTAATGTCTCATTTAGATAAAAAAATTCCATTGTTGATGGCTCAGAAGCTACAGAGAGAGACTTAGAACTTTAAACAACTCGTAAGAGAAATATTAACTGTTCCGAGCCTGTTCTGCGCCACTGCTAATTGTGTCAGCGCTGCTTAGAGCTCTCCCTGCAGTTTCAAAGTCTAACTTCCAAAAAACCGTGGTTAACCTGATAGCTCAGACCCTCAGGAAACCCAAAGGTGGACCTAGTGATAACTCATATCCAAAAAACATTGCCACAGGTTGAGCTGGGTGACTGGCATGAAAGGGACTGCTCCTCCAGAGAAGGATGAGCATGGAGGGTAAAATATTTTTCAGAGATCTCAGCAAGCACGTCTGCAACCCCCACCTCCATCCTGAACCAATCTAATAAAATCCTAAAGCCTGTATGTGTGGAATGCAGCAGCGTCCTGCACAACTCCAAGTAATTTGGGAGAAATCCTTTGGTTTTCACTCCGGCAGATTTCCATCAGTCGTTGGGAAATGAAATGACCACACACTACAACGCCCAAGACGGACACAGAAACTTTTACGGAAGCATGGAAGTTCAGGAGAGCAGTGAACAATTCATACGGACTCAGGAAAACAATCAACAGGGTTTAAAACAAGACATTCACTCTTCTCCCCTGGCTGCAGGGAGAGGCTGCATCTGGCAGCACTGGCAAATATTTTGAATTGTTCAGTGCTTTCTGGAACAGAGGCAGAATAGGTTAAAGTCTGAATACTGCCTGAAGAGCTTCTTCATCTTAAAATAGGACAGTGAAAGGATTAGAGATCTCTGTCACTCGGGACGGTGCCTGAACTACGCAATTTTAATCTTAATATAGCTACAGTAAATTGCAGAAGCAGAGCTCCGAAGAGCCATCGGAGCTTGCAATTCTGCCATGACAATGCAACTCCAATCAGACTCTTGGCAAGTGATCCCTGGTTTCAGAAGACAATAGGTAGCAGCAGCTACTGGATACTGAAACTATTCCAGGCACTAAAACATAGTAAAAAGAAGTTGGACAGTTAATACCATTCATCGGAAAAACGGTAAGAGGATGATGCCAGCGGCTCTGAATGCGCTGCTTAGATTGATTTAGCTATCCCAACGCAGGCTAGCTCCATTTCTACAAAGAGCCTGTTTCAAGACAGAAAAAAAAAATCATTTAGTAGCTGATACAGGCAACGAGCTAAGTCAATTTTCTGTTACTACAGTCAATACATCCATTGCTCTGAAAACATAAAAGCAGGGAACAGCTTGTTTTATTTTACTGCAGAGATACACTCCTGAGTGGAAGGTCCTAGTGGCCCGTTCTCTCTGCAGGGGGAGAGCGGGCAGGACGCAGAGAGAGGGAGGCAGCCTCAGTTCAGGGTTTACTCCAGCGAGTCNCCCCCCCCCTGCAATAAAATCATTCACCCCCTGAAAAAAAAACCCCACGTCACAGACAGCGGCACGTACGCGTTTCCATTCACAGCAGTGACTGGTTTATAGTTACAAACAGTGGCATACCACCATCCAGAGACATGATTACTTAAAAGAAACCTATGTAAACACACACCCTTATATAACTTATATATAAAATATATATATATATATAAGTTTTATTTGTGTATACATAGATATAAATACACAGGCACACGCTCAAACACACATCCCTAACACAAAGCACAGAACACCCACACGGAAATACTGTAAATGATGCTGAACTGAAATCTAAGAATATAATTAAGAAATTATTAGCAGGTTTAAAATTGAGTTAAAAAACTATTCAAAGTGTCTTTAGTATTTATGTTCAAGTAAGGGCCAAAAGGACCACAGATTATTACTGATAAAAAGAGCTGGCATTATATTTCCCATATTATGCCAAACTCATGAGTTATTTCTCATTGTCAAACTCATTGTCATTTCGCCATCAGGGCACCTCATCAACTAGAAAGGTATTGTTTTTTTTTAGGAAACAGTGACTTTAAAGACTTGAGTTAACAAACAATATTGTTTAGGCACCCTCAAATCATAAACTAATCCTAAAAACCACGCACGCTTTGTTGTATCAGAAGAGAACTAGTGGGACTGGGACATCCACACCCACAGTAATCAGTGGCACAAACAGGTCTTCACAGTAAAAAAGGCAGTATTGGAGACGGGGGATGAAAAGGTGACACAGTGGTGGCCTTTAGAACAGCAACATTTACCGAGAGTGACACTCCAGTAAACTTCTGAGATACCACAGGTGCTCCGTTTGAGGAGATACAGGACCACGGTGGTATTTCAGAGGCGACTGCAGGTGCAAACTGGGTTTCAGTGGCAGCTAAAGCTATCGTTTACATGTGCTCCAGGGTGATAACAAACACCTCTAACAACACTCCAAGGATCGTTTGGGATATTTAGTATGGCTAAAACCCCTGGTACCAGTGTCTTATATCAGAAATCATTTTATTAGAATGTAAATGTAGTGTACAAGCACCAAATCATTTTAGCTTAACTGTTTAATGGACATTCATTATATAAACGACTAGCAATTTAAGAGAGAGATCTTTAAAAGGAAAAAAAATCTTTTTTTTTTTAATCTTTTTGTGGTTTTTTTTTTCCTTTTGTTAAGATTATTCGTTACTTCTATTCTGATAGAAGACCCTGAAGATTACTGGTACCCTGGTGTGTACAGCCTTGAGTCAGCACCCACACTCACACACCCACACAACTGTACACCCCACTGCTACATCCACAGCCTTTTAAACAGAGAGCCCCAGCTCTGGCACCGGGACCTGTACATCAGATATATTCTCTTTGTGCATTTCGGCATCATTATCACCGCTCAAGTTCCACGTTTATCGCAAATCAAGGTGGTCTTGAAGGTAAGAACAGCCTGTCCCTCACCCTCCCTAATAAAGCCACAATTAAGTCTTGTAATTTCTTTGTTTTTCCGCTGTTCAGCCGTGCAAATCCAGGCAGATGTGCAGACAGCAAAGGTGACTTCCAGTCTCTCTCCCAACCTCTCACCGGTCCCGAATTATCACACGGAGACGACGACGTCGAGATAGAGCCTGTCGTAGGACTCGCGGAAGCAGAGGATGAGGAGGAGGCTGAGCAGACACGATCCCGGGAGGCACCAGTTGAACCAGGAAAACTCTGTGAAGCAGAAAACAGACCCGAGCTCAGAGTTGGCAAACGTGCTCCATGTTTACAGGGGACAAAACTCTGATTGATTGTGGGCTTGAAGGAAATTGCTGTGTTCTGAACAAAATCCTGACAGCTCTTGATCGATAGATGATTAACATGGGCTATGTGACTTCTCCGTGGATGCCTTATGTATATATAAAGGTTTTACATATATATATAAAACATCAATGACTCCAGCTAATGTTAATCCTCCTTATTCAACCTGTCAATGGAGAAAATGTCAGAAAAAAAATACCTGTCATTGCTAATGAAGAATAAACCACTTCTGAAGACTCTACTCATTAGTTCTTTGATTTCTATGGAGTGAAAACTAAAACAAATTAAAAGCGTAAGAAGAAGCAGGATTTGATTTCGAATTGGTTTGAGAAGGGAAAACCAATTCCTCAGGAGAAACTTGTGAGTAGAACAATCAATTCCATTTAAAACTAGTTGGACAAATGGCTCCTCAGAAGCCTCTTTTTTGCTGTTATACATAACGTGCTGCTCTTAAAAGCCTGTGTTCCGCACTCAAGAAGTCCTATCGTCTGATATCTGACTACTAATTAGCAGTTATATTCAGTTGTGGGTTGTTGTGTGGTTTTTTTTAAAAACAAGGGCACCACAATTTCTTTCTTTTTGTAAATCTGACAACTTACTGAAGAAACATTAATTTTACTAGAGTTCTAGTTTTATTTCTTTTTTTTTAAGTTTCCTTTATTATTACTATATATTTATTTATTTTTAAACTCTTCCTCAAAGTCTGAATTAATCAAAATTGACCCCAGTACCATCACTTTCCTAAATCTGTAATTTGTATTGCTATAAGAAAAAGCACAATTTATATTTGCAAAGGACAAAAGTCAGAAAAGCCTGAAAGAACAACCTTCCAAAACCAGTAACATTCAACAACACCCTCTGTTGCCCACCAAAAACCCTTACAGACTTGTTTAGGCAGTAACCTTATCAAAACCTTAGGAAAATATTCCTAGGCTTGGAGAAGACCACGTTCTGTGATGCCAGAAGCAAATAGGTGAATACTTTGCTATTTTTTTCTTTATAAAACCTCCAAAGAGGTTTTTCAGAATTAAAACTACTACAGATTATTTGGCCTAAAAAGCAAGGCTGAGGGAACAAGATGAATTTGACCGGGTCCTGTTTTTTCCATAAACTTCTTAAATGCCATTAGAGGATGTATTTGAATCAAATGAAAGACAAATGTTTAAGATCGTTATCTACCTTCTAAATGATTTTTTTATCAAAGGAGCCAATAGCACCCACTGGCATCGATCCCTTCCCCCTGTGACCACATGCGCTCTTGTACTTTTGATCATTTGTGAAACTGCACCACAGAGAATGGACCGTCCTAAGCAGAAGTTATTTTTTAAATCTTTTTTTTTAATTCCTTTGAAAAAATAGGGAAAATATTCTGAGTGTATGGATATACTGATTTCATAGAATCACAGAACGGTTAGAGTTGGAAGGGACCTTAAAGATGATCAAGTTCCAACCCCCCTGCCATGGACAGGGACACCTCCCACCAGACCAGGTTGCTCAAAGCCCCATCCAGCCTGACCTTGAACACTTCCAGGGATGGGGCATCCACAACTTCTCTGAGCAACCTGTTCCAGTGTCTCACGACCCTCACAGTAAAGAATTTCTTTCTGGTATCTAATCTAAATCTCCCCTCTTCCAATTTAAAACATTTACCCTTGTCCTGTCACTGCTCTTCCTGACAGAGAGTCCCTCTCCAGCTCTCCTGTAGCTCCCTGCAGATATTGGAAGGCTGCTATAAGGTCTCCCTGGAGCATTCTCTTCTCCAGGGAGAAGATTTCAGGTTTATCCTTATCTGGATTTACAGATATCTGCTAGGGAATAAGTACTAGATACAAAAAAGGGCCCCAAATACACTATTTATGAGGGAATGAGCTCATTTTATCATAATTCTTCAGTCAGAAGTGAGACACTGTATCCCCATCCTCAATTATTAAGTAATTCCAAACACTGCATTGATACTCTGAAAAATGCTGAAAAAAAAATCTCAGAATATTCTGCATAATCTTTTCAGCTCAGGTGTAAATGTTCAAAATAATAGTACCTGTGAACAGAGTTCACACAAATTAATATTAATCATGAAAACATTCTTTAAAATGTAAATATCATGCCACCCGTGGCTAGCAGGGATGGAATTCAGATTTTACAATGATGCAGTTCAGTGTCAGTAATAAATAAATAAATAAAAAACTAAATAAAAGACATTTTCTCTCAGTTGGTGTTCACAGACCATAATTTGGGATGGGGTTGTCAACCTGCTTGTGATGCCCTGGCAGAAAGACACACAAACCACGCTGAAAATTTGCACCAAGCTGTAACTTCCATAATTTCAAGCACAATTCATTCTGAAATCTGTCAGTCTCCTATTGGTTATAAAACACATCATCTTAAGAAGTACATGGACTCATGATAATATCTAAATGCTCACAATTTCTAATGCTTCCAAAGCAAAACATTGCTTTACAGATTTCGGATCGTGAAGCAAATGTTTACTGCAACAACAAAACACAAACCAAAAATCTGCTTCTTTGAACACCATTAATAAAGACCTCCTGGGCAATACAATTATACCCCGAAGCATGAGACTGGAATATCTTTACTGTGGTTTTGAACACCCATAGATACAGATGTTATTAATGGTCACATTATCCAGGCCTTTATAAAAATATGACGTCAGTGTGGATGTTGATGCTTTCTGGCTACAGCAATATCTAAGTGGATTATGACTATATACATCTTGCACTAAAGCATTTCATTTTTATTAGCATGCATACAGAAAAGAACAATTAAAGTTCTTCTCCCTTGCTGCTACATAGGCGGATTCAAACATTTGATTATTAACAGCAATTGTATGTACAAATCCTCCCTTTACTGACAAAGGTATGTCTTCATGGAGAATTATCTTTTCAAAGTAGCTTATAATTCTTACCTGTATGGTAAAACGTGAGGAAAAACAAAAGCACTCCCATAAACACATTACTCAAGAAGGTGACAACTCCACAGGTAATTCCTTCTGGAACAGGGTAGACTGTCTCCACAAAGAGCTCAAAGAATATTGGTACGCTGCTGTTGAGGAATATACCCAACAAAATGCAGGATGTGTACAGTGTAGCTGTAACAGAGACAAAAACAGTTATTAATTTCACACTGGCATCTCTCTCCCCCCTATTCAGAGCTGCCAAGTATGCTAATACTTCAGTAACTGAAAAATGCATAAACTTATTTTTATCCCCTGTGCATGGTAAAGCATATCACACCTCACTAGCTTTAGGTAAAATGCATGCATTGATTTGAAAAAAAAATAAGAAATACTGACTTAGTTATTTTTTAAACAGAACCTATAAAGACACACTCAGTGATTTGAAATTCACTTCTAAGTAAAACAAACAGAACAATATTTTGAATGCAAAGCATCACCTACAGTTTAATTTACCTCTGAAATGAACAGAAACTATTGTCCTATACACAATTAGGACAGGGAGCAATTAGTGAACCAAATCAGAAACGGACATGGATTAACCTTTTGACTTAGCTCTAAAGGTCAAAACTAATTTTGCTTCCATTTTACAAATAAAAACTAATGATCTACCAGATATCAAGACATTAGTATTCATCACCGCCTGAGCTGCAACATGTTGAATCCCTTTTGGCCACAAAAGGAAATGAAGGGCACCCAGTGCCTGGCAGGAACGGGACACTGGTGATAAAACAGATTATTCACTCCACAAATTATTTTTCTTGGACGGATCAACAGAAGAATACAGGCATTTCTTCAGCAGCCTCAGCTATTTTGTTCTACAATTTCTGATACCGCCAAATACTTTATAGTGCTTAATATCTTAATAGAGATGCTTAATGTGCCTACATTATCAGTTAATAAACCTATTCTATCTAGTTCTGAAAAAAAAGAAAACTTCAGAAGAATTTAGTACCTATTTAGAAATGCAAGTAAGTCTTTGCTGAGTGCTCTCTTGGGAAGATTTCCTGACCTGCAGTCTCAACAACTTGAGGTTACTGACCAAGTAAAAAGCATACGGAAACCACTAGAAGGCTTGGAAAAAAAAGATAAAAGTTTGGAGTATTTTCTGAAGTACCTACCAAAATGGCAAGAAAACGTAAGAAAAATTTTTCAGATACAAATATGTGACAGGGATATTTATTTATTTATAGCATCTTTTCACTGCAGTATGGTACAAAGTCCTTAAGACAATTTTTTTTTCATATGGATATATATGTTCATATAAAATAGAAACTGCATTTTCAGTTTAATTTACGTTTTTCTTTCATGTAGAGGGAAGAACTGAAACCGCTCTGCTTCCTCTTCTGTTAAGCATTGCTCAATTTTTCAATTGAGAAACTATTAGGAAGCAGAAAACTTCCAGCTTAAAAAAAAAAATTAAAAAACTTAAATCACTGTTTCTTAAAGTACGAAGAATCATAGAAAAGAGATAAAGGCATTAAGGAGCAGAAATGGCTATCAGACCCTCCATTTGATGTGGTTTGCTTCCAAGGCTCAAAGACATATTTCTTTCTCTACAGAGGATTTGCCTGGACAGGAAAAAGAGGACAGAAACCTCAGCCAGAAAGATGACACAGATGGCATGACTTCAGGAGGGACAGCTGGCCCTCACTTTTTTCTTTTTTGATATATCAGAATATTCTCAGTTGTTTAGGAAAAAAAAAGAAAAAGGAATGAAAAAAACCCCACAAATAAACCACAATAAATTTTTCAATTCTCAAATTCTCTTATTATAAACTGCAGAATAAAAGTCAAAGAAATGGATGCCAGGTATGTTTGAGAGTTCTCAGAGAGAAAGGAAAAAACCAAACAAGTATTAGGATGCTCTTCCTAATGGGTTCTTCTAGCTAACACCGAAGAATTGATCCCATAGTTACAAGAAACATAGAGTTTTGCTGCAAGTCCTCATCAGTACTTAAAATTTAATGAACTTCTCTTTGAAACCTTGTTTACCTCAAACACAACTGCATTTTGCTCTAACTGTCTGTAACTGGTATCAGGTGTAGCCAGCAAATCCGAGTGTTGAATTTGGTATTTTTGCGTTGGCTTTGAGAACCGAACACATAAATGAAATAGAATTATATCTCAAGACAAATGAACACCTGCCCCTCATTACACTCCATTAAAGATATCTGTAGACAACTACTTGTAACTTCTAGAGAAAAATTCCAGAACTTTCCCCAAAGAAAAACAGTGGTAGCCAGCAGTAGTTCTGTGTTAGAAACTCAAAGAGTGGAAATAGTCGTGAAGCTCCTGAAAGCCACAATAGCACCAACCAAAGTTGGTGCTGCACATAGAGAGCACCAGAAGCAACACCTCTCCTGGAAAAATGAAACCACTTCCACAAACAGTAGCAGCCAGGAAACGGGAATCATATGCCTCTGAATAGAGACAATCTCTAGACATATAATTTCTAGAAACTTAGATTCACTTGACGTGAAGGCAAAAATATGCATCTAAGATTAGCAGCCATTTAAAAGATCCAGACTTCAAATTTTAGTCAATAACAACAGATGCAAAAGTTTCCACAAAACAAACAGAAGCCTTCAAAATAAATTTGATAGTTTAAAATATGCTAGCTGAATTAAATCATTGCTCATCACTTACTAAAATGTATTAAGAAGACCAGACCGTAAGCAAGCAAGAACAATAATTCTGTACTTTTAAAAATACACCCTTATATTTCCTTGTCGCTACGGCTTGCTTTAGTCATACATTTAGCAAATACACCCATCGGCACAGAACTCTCACTTCCATACTACCATGAGCAAAGCAGCTTTAGCATTACCTTTTTGTTTCACCCCAAAGTACAACCTACCTCATGTGTGCACACCAAAAACTGCCTGCTGAATACCAACAGCGAAACCTCTGCTGAGGGCACAGGTAATACTTATAAAACAAGGTGTATGCATATGTACACATATATTTGGAAACCAGTAAGAGGAAATGGCAAGGCAAAAGGACAGGTAGAACATAGCAACCAGTAGATGCCAATTTAAATTCTAAGATCTGATGGAAATGACAGCTTGAGGTAAACCTCAAAAAGATGCTCTCAATGTGAAGGAGGGTTGAGGACAGTCCAGCCCAAACCACGACAGAGGTGTACACATCTGAAAGCCTACAGAGTGCTCCCTTAATGGGTACATACTGTAGTGATAGGAAAATATTTTTTTTTTTATTTCATGCTTCTGTAAATTATCCAGGGTCTTCCTGAGCGCTATACAAATAAGTTTATTCAATTAACTTGCGATTAAGTCACAAATTCAATTGGTCAACTAGATAGAAAGTCAAAGATAAGACATGCAGTTTCAGAAAAATGAGTTCTATGGAAAAGTTAAATAAGAGTTCAAAAGTGTTCTTTGCCTTTTATTTCATACACTAGGTAGCATGCCTCATATTCCAGCTCACGGGCAACAAGACCCCGCAGCAGGGAGAATACCAGCTATTAATGGAGACCATTTACTTTCCATTACAGCGACCTTGCATTGAACGAACACAAACAATTACCATGATTTTATAATGTAGAAGAACAGCTGCTAAAGTTACAGTGAATGTTTTTTCAATTAAGACAATCTTGATGACAGTCATTGGAAATGAATATAAGGATACGAAACCGCTGATAAAAAGAAAATAAAGGGAAAGAGATGATTTACCAAGAAGGTAACATTATGTCCTAAAGCCTAGCAAGGACAAACCAGCTTGGATAGGCATACGCTGGGGAAGTGTGTCACGCTGTTAGTATAAAAAAAAGATCACTTTTTCTTAGGAAAGGGACTTATCTGCCAAGGGAGCTATGCACAAAGTTGTGTACCCGAGACAAGTGACAGCTGTGAACATCAATAAATAATGGAACTGGGCTGGGTTTCTTTAAACCACTTTGATTAATGTCACGTTTCAAAGATGCTCGTGTGAATTAAGCAGCTATTTCACAGGTTGGCCACTACAAAAAGAGCAGGAAAGGCAAAAAGCCCATCCAAAGCACAGCTGCTGCAGAGAACTGGCCTGGAGCTGCTGCAGCAGGAGGCCCAGGCTTGGCTTCCTCACGTCATGGTCATGCTCGAGGTGTGAGGCAACCCATGCTATTCCCCTAGGGCTCATCCTCCTTCTCCTGGCCAGGATGGAAGCAAGGAATGAAATGACCCTTGATAATAGCACTAGGGATGTTACTAGTTAGATGAAGTAAGATACCGACCAGGCACTGGTGGTGACCCAGTGGCTTAGCACAGAAAGGAGAAAAAGCAGTAAGAAGTTACATTTCTTCCTGGCTTCTTATCCCTTGCTGGTCTTCAAAGGGTGGCAAATACATGCCCATATCCCAGAAAGAGACTTTCTTTTCGCCCAGCCACAAACTGTGGCAAAAGCTCATGCCAAAAAATAAATAAATAAAAAAAAATTAGTAATTCAAAGAGGGATGTGATTTAAATGATGGCATGCACTTGGTGTCCCCAGATGAGCTTACAACACAGCAGAAGGAGTCTTGAGTATCTCTGACATCCAAACGAGTTCCCGGAACTTCCCAGGATGTTCTGCAACATGTTTAGCAATTTACTCTTAAATTACACCATCACTAAATTTATAACCACAGAGCCTGGTCCAAACCCAAATGAAATTAATGGAAGGACCTCCACTGATCGGCCCACTGGCACACAAATCTTGGGTGATTTTTAAAAAAGAATATGAAATATTACTATTTCTTTAAAAAAAAAAAGTATTTTGCAGATAAGTTTACAAAAGAAATGCAGATACTCTTAGAGCAATATCAAGTGCAAGCAGGTGGTAGAGCATCTTCTTCCAAAGTCCTCTGCCAGAAACTCTTGAACTCTGTACATTTTGTAACAGTTCTCTTCTCAGACAAACCGAGCCAAGACGCACACAAATTTCATATGGATAAACAGGAAAGTAAATACAACTGAGCATGTTCTTTTGGGTGCAGCACAAAATTTAAAGTGAAAACTGCAAAGATTCAGGGCATTTTGTTATTGCCCATTAAAACAACATCCCAAACACCAAAATGAAAGTATAATGCCTCATGTGGATGTGCGCTTCATTGACTTTAGTACTTCAGTATCTCCACGAATGCTTTGAACAATTCAAAGACAGTTCTATCAAATTCTCTAAAGTCTGTTAAAGTGGAATGAAACTTCCATATAATTTAATTCCTGCTACTGGCCACGGTAAAAATAGTCACACAAGAAGTCCCCCTTAATTTTTCCATGAGAAATGTGACTCCCTCAAGGTAAGACAGTAATTTTTACTGTAATTCAGTCACAGGAACAAAAAACACAATAGAAAGAGGATGTCCCTGTAGTGCACGTTTATAACATCAGTAAGTTTCATTGCCTGGATTTCCATTCCAGCACATGCTAATCAAATTCTGATCTCATGATATAGTTATGAAAGTAACCAAAAATCTGATCAAATTGGATTTGTTCTATATACTTCCCAGGAGAAAAGCAAGTGGAACTCACTTTGAAAGCAGAGCATTCACTTTGGAGAACTAAAAACTTTAGAAATGAGTGAGTGAGCTAAAAAAAAAAAAAAGAAAAAATAAAAAAAAAAGAAATGAAACTGGAAATCGTATGATATTTGAGGCTTGCTATTGATGGATATTTGAAGTGGCCAGATTTATAGATATTCATCCCTGAAATGCTCCTCCCAAATTTTAAGCATTGTACACTATTTAACACTGGGGTTTTTAAATAAAACCCTTAAATGAGTTCTTTAAGCACTCTTCTATCTGTGGATTTACAGAAGTCTTCACAAAGATAAAGGTCATTATTCCTTTCTTATGAGTGGGAAAAGTACAACAGAAACGTGGGTAATGATTTGCCCAGAGCCATAAGGAGGTTAATGCTGAAACTAGAAAAAGAAATGTTTTCAGGCCACTGTTTTATCCTCTGGGTCCCCCTGCCTCATTCTTATCAAGCACGTCTTGTTCAGAGTAAAGAAATTAAACTCAAAGAATAAAACAATCAGTATTAAATAATTAACATATCTCTTTTTCAATATTGTGCTTTGTAGATGTGGACAGGGAGACAGATGTGTTTTTAATGTTCATCTGTTGAACCTGAAAATAAAGTGTAGACTGATTAACTTAAATATAGTCATCAACTCATGGAGTTGCCACCGTATTCAGAGCATATGCCACGCAGCACTAGAAAAGATTTTGTAAAGCAAAATTCTGCTGAATGTGCTCATAAATATTAGAATATTCCTGATATGCTATGCTGAAAACATTCAATCTGAGCTGTGAGCAACCAGCGTTGCATATCAATTTCTGGAAAATGCTAGTATTTGTATCCAGAGATACTACCAGCAATACAAAGTGGCAAGATACTGAAACTGGCATTACAATGCCTTACACAATTATTTTGGGTCAAAGTATCCCATTGTACATAAATTCACATAATGAAGTTCAGTACAAAGCAAACTAACAATGGACTTGGCACAGAGAAACAGATCAGCAGCTGCATTGGGAATTCAATAGAGAAAACTATTTTAATGCGCAATGTGTACACAAAATTGTCTTTGAAACTTGCTGAAGAATGCAAATAATATAAATTAGAATTAAAATTTCTTAAAAGAAAATTCAAGCTTGCTTAAAATATAAACCGATTCCAGAATCAAGGGTTTTTAAGAGCTGCGATTAGCTGATGAGAGGTGTTTTACACAGATGATATAGTAGCTGTGATGGCACTATATCATTATTGCCTTGCTTTCTTTTTTTGCCCCTCACTGGCAGTTATAGTTCATACACATGACTTCAAATACACTTCTTATAAAAATTTTTGGAGCTACATTAAGAAGTCAGCAAATGACAGAAAACTTGTCTTGTTCTGTGGCAGGAGGAAAAAGGGAGCACATTATGATAATGCAGAGCAATGCAGGCATTACACAACACAAACAATGCTAAACAGTATCATTTAAAGAAAACACAAAGCAATCATTGATTTTTAATATCTGCATTAAAGGTCTCCATTCTAAGTAATTACATTCTGTAGGAACCTTTAAATGATGTCGTGCCTATTTACAAGGAATTAGGAGAATATTATACAAACAAGTGCAGGAAAAAAACATTTTGCTGTGACCATTTTTCCAACTACAATTCCTCCTCCAATATTTAAACCAGACATTACTACAACTGCTACAGAGAATACTGATTAAAAGAGGGGGGGTGGTTTGTTTGCTTTATAAAGACAAATCTGTAGAGATTTTCTTCCCCTCCCTTTAGGGTGAATAATTGGCCAAAGTCCCTCACCTTTTTAGCATTTCAAAGGCCTACTTCCATGCCAATGTACCCACCAGAGTGCTTACTCTGGAGACCAGAGCAGAGACAGCAGAGGGTTTTCAGAAGAGGGGAATGAGCATGTTGGCCACACAATACCCACGTGCTAAAGGAAAAAGCTTTTTTTGGACCTGGGGAAACCACTGGAAAGTTCTACCTATGGATGCAAACTCTATTGGTGGATCATGCAGCTGTCAGGTGAGATGAAGAGGATGACGATGTTCTCTAACCAGCCTTCATCTCTAGGCTGAAGCCCATCTGGGCCAGTAGAAAGACTCCCATGAGGTGTCCTGCTTCCTCATCAAAATTGACTGTCCTGTCTCATGGAAGAGCTCCCTTTTAACTGTACCCGCAGTTCATCAGGGTACCTACTTGCTCTGCCTCAGCATTTGAATGAGGCTGAAAGTATGGATGGAGATCCACCACTGGCTCTGTAGCACCGCCAAGCCTAACACTTGTGCTCTTTGCCATGGGACAGGAAGAAATCGAGGAGCTTAATAACCTTCTGGAAAGATCAAACACTGTTTGCCCCCAATAACACAACAACCCCTGCTTTGCAGGAGGTGTTCAGCGATGCCTGCGAAGTAGCTCTGGGATACAAAGCGTCACATGGACCTCTACTACAAAAAACCCCAAACCACAGTGATGGCTGCTTTTATTTTGCATGTCTTCTGGCTCTACAAAAATACACAGAGATCGACTACATGGAAGTCCATTGTCAACACTGGCCCACTGAACCACCAGCTACCTCAAAATCACTTCCCGAAACTGCCAACCAACAGCCTGCATTGACCTCCTACATTTATACTCTCATATAACTCTAAATCTCAAACTTTTAATTAAAAGAAGGAAAAAAAAAAAAAGTTCATCCAAATCAATTCAAATGTTCCGTTTCTCCCAATTACTGTGGAATGCAGAGGTCATCATCATATTGCATCATTACATTGAAGAATAATCTAGCATGAAGTCCTATAAATTAGCTTAAATAGCTTGTGTGTTTTCATCCATAACAGCATATTTTATGAAGACATACCACTGCTTTTCTGTATACAAAGATCTAAATTGAACCGGTGCATTACATCTATTTTATATGAACTTTAATGAGAAAAGGCTGATATGAAACCCCCACAACCTATCCGTGAAGTTTAAACACTATGCCAGAGAAGAAAAAAGAGATCTTATACGGTGGCTGCACATTAGGCCCTGATGCTTTAGATTGCCTTTTTTAGAGGAATGCACCATATTGCTAGCACTTCTATTCAAAACAAGCTTGTGTTTTATAGAAAAGGGTTCAACATCTACGGTGTCATCTGTAAGAACAGCACAGACAGAAAACTCTAAAATATAATTTACAACTCAATCTAAGGAATCATCCATTTTAAAAGAAGCAGCAACTGCATGACAAAAGCAGCCCAATCCATAGATTTTTATCAAGGGATGTTAGTTTAGGAGAATTTATATCAAACCCCAAATACTTCTGGTACTTTTACGTCCTGACAGTGGATCACCTTTCCAAAAAAAATAATAATATTAAACTCACCATAATGCACCTACATGCTATAAACAAGAAAGAATTCTTCTAGAACCTATGTTGCATGCTGAGCTCTTCAGAAAAAAAAAAAATCTCCATCTGAGCTCCATTGGTTTTGTTTTGGATCATTGGTGAATACATATGTAATGACTTTCACCTCTTGAAACCTCTCTGCTTCATTCTTATGCATAGACTTGAAGGGACATTTATGTGTTTGGCTTGTTGCATCAATTCCGAGGATAGAGCTACTGTAAAAATTTACATTACTGCAGGCTTGTAGTGATGAAGCAGGCAAGCACATGAAATAAGCTTTTATTGCATTTATTTTAGATATGATGGAAAAGTGTAGTCATTTGGTACAACAACACAATTCGATTTATTGATTAAAATACGTTTTATTTAAGGAGAATTTTTTTCAAAAAGTTGAAATTTCAAGATAAATCACAAATTTGACCTATCCGTCCAGATGGTGTTTCTCCTGAACTGATCATGTATTTTAATTTCCTGCACCCACTTTAGTTTATAGTTATCACATATGCAATGCACCAAGGACACTTACTGAAACTCAAAGTTAATTTGAGTAAAACAGGATTTTATATACTACTCTCTACACCAAACTATTTATCAAAAATGGAAATAAATCAATTTTCATTTATCCTGTAATGCATAAACTTGTCTATAACAAAGATGGCACTTTAATGGATTTCCAGGATTCTTTAATAAATAAATACCTTTTTAAAATTTGAATGGCTAAGTTTTACTGCAACTCATTACTCTGTTGAAGGTCTTGGAATGACAAGTGGATCAATCCTTTGGTGCAGATTTGCAACCCTTTGGTGAAGGACAGGTTTTTTAAGAACAAAGCAATGCTAATTTTCAACTAAGGGTACAGCTCGCTGGCAGCTCGAGTAGACCTCTGGGCTTTTCCCCACTCCTGACAACAGCTTTTTTCCCATCTTTTTGAGGCACAGGCTGAGGTAATTATGGGCTGGAAGAGTTCCCTGAACCTGCAGGCAGGATGGCACAGCGCAGGGAGAGATTTAGATGCCTGAAAATGCTACGGGTCACCTTGGATTGAACTGCACCACGTGTTTCCAATAACTAATGTAAGTTTCAAATCCCTAAATTCCCAGACATGTCACTATTTCTCATACGCAATGCTACTCCTATTCATCTGATTTTTCTCCATTTATTTCTCACCTCTGTTATTCCAAAACACTCAAAACAGAAAAACACTCAGTCCCAAAATCAATTTTAAATGCATATCCTGGGTTCTTATTATTGGACTTTGTTAGTTTTTAATCTTTTTATGGAGTTAGTCAAAGCTGGTAAAGAGATTTCAGATTCAGTAGGTTTTCTAAATTTTTTTTCTCGTCTTCTAAAACTATTGTATTACTAAAGATATCAAACCAGGTTATAATATAGTTGTATTAAGACTGCAAATACTTGCCCGTGATACCAATTATAAATAATAGGAATTAAAATAATTGTCGATACCTGTGGTTAAAGGCAGATGAGTGACACTAGTTAGACAGGTGAGAGTGAACCAGGTTGATGCTAACGTTGCTCCAGATAAAAGCAGCAGCAGTATGAACTTCAGCATGCCCCTGATAAAATCTGCAAATCTGAAATAAAAGCACAGATCAGAGCAGTACAAATGCTGATTTTCTATTATTTAAATGCGATGCTTGACAATAATTCAGCATATACTCATTAAACATTTTGGAGACTATAAAAACAATTTTAAAATTTCCCATTTTCAGAAATATAAAAAAAAAAGCATTTTTTTTTTTTAGAATATAGAATGGTGATATTTCTCACTGTCAAGAAGAAGAGCCATGGGGTTTTTTAGCTGTTACAAAATAACCACGAAACCAGAACAATTCTCAAGGCATCAATTGAAAACACTTGGTGTACAGGAAGGGTTTGGGTTTTTTTTTCTTCTGCGTTTGTTGGACACAACATCACACCACTACTTACATCGCTGTTTTGTCAGCGTTTGCCAGTCTCCCTTGGCAGACACACGGCTCAATTAGCATGTGAGGAAGCTGCTGCATTTCATTCAAGACAGAGTTAAGTGTCAAGATTCATTCCTGTGGGAAACGACAAAACTCCAAATACCAGAATCCCTAGATCGAAGATGACATGGAACAGCTTCTGAACCCTCAGATGCATTGGTGATGAAGCTCTGGGTGGCTTAGGCAAAGGAGGAACTCTTTACACAGGCACTCACGGCTGGTAGCTGTTTTGGGTTGAAATGTTCCAGAAAGCAAGAGCTTGGTGCAACTCCTCTCCTACATGCATGCCCCACTGACAGTCAGAGGAAGGACAGCCCCACAGAGGCAAATACGATCTTTACACCACCTGATGGTACAATTGCTTTTTTCATCTTTTTTATTTTTTCTTTCAAGGAGACAGAATGTGTTTGAGCAGAGCTCACATGGCATAATTATCAGTGCATCTGCTCTTTTCAAAAGGGATTTCAACACAGCTACTAAAAAAGATATATTAGAAAAGGCAATGCCATTTATCCACTAGTAATTTTCTATAATCTCCTGCTTAGGAGATGTGATTTTGGGGCAGATGGGTTAGGTATGTATGTCTAAAGAACATCTTCTGTCCTCATAGCCTCCCCAACTCGGTTAGGCAGCACAATCCACCTAGGTTGGTCCATTATGATCTGCCCTGGCTGTCAGCTAACTGCCTCCTCTCCCCCTTCCAAAGACCACTTTACAGGCAGATAACACATAGCTTATTTGATAAAACAGATAATGCTACCAACATTTTGAGAAGTAGGAAACCTAGCTCTGTATACACCAAAATCACGTAAATCAATCAAAAAAAAAAAACCAAATCCAAACGAAAACACGCCCCCGCTTCTTTCCTCTTATTTTGATTCTCCCCGTGCTCTAATTCCACATTGAATTTAGCAGAGAGTAATTCAATAAGCAGTAGAGGAAGATCAATGCTGCATATAATCTTAAAAGTTTATGACTGCAGTGTTCAAGTGGCTTATGCATTAATCTCTAACAGTCAGAGGTTAGCTGCTACTCTTGTTTTTTTCTGACAACCCAAATCCAGCAATCAGGATCACCTCCTCTCAGTGGTTTGCCAGTTTCTTTAATTATTCTTTGAGATCACTGGGGTCAAAATCAGCAATTTTAAAAGCTTCTCAGAAGCATCTCAAAGTGCAAACTTTAGATGTCTTCCACAGAGACTCCTCACTTCGCCTGCCAGTAAACATCACTATTCCCTCTCCTCCCAGGCAAGGGCAGCTACATGTGTATCCCATCGAATGAAACAGCATGACAAACGCCAGCCTTCGGGGAGGGACATCCACAGACAACAGCTCTGGAAGGGATCTCCAGGGGGTCCTCCATCTCTATCCTACCACCAGGGATATGTGGGGATGGGAGGACGATATGCAGCTAAACCATTCAAGATAGTTAAGGGGAGCAAATATCTACCTTTACTGAGCAGCTGCAATTCTTTTCGACACAAAGATCCCATTTGGGGTATCAGGGGTAGCTGTGTGCTCCAAGGAGCTCTCAGACATCACAGGACTCCAGAAGGGACAAATAGAAACAGAAAGGTTTATGCAGCTACTCAATTCAGCCAGCAACAGAAATAATGGGAAAAAAATGACATAGCAAACTAGCCTGAACTTGATAACTGAGGGACTTCTGCTTCTTGTCTAGTTACAGGAGAATAAAGAAGACTAGTAAATCTAGTCAACTTCTCATAATACTTGTTTCAATCAAAAAATGAGAAATTAATTTTATCCTCTGACCCCAGTATCCGCTTTCAAAACCCTCTGTTCTGTTTAAATCCTCCTTCATCATCTAGCATGCAAGGGGATGTTTGCAGCTGCTAAAAAAGCGGGCACACCAGGGCAGAAGGTGTATGCTGACCCAGACCCAAACCTTCAAGCCTACTGCTGGTAACAGTCTCCTGCAACCCAGCAAATCCAGCCCTGGGCTGGAACCTGCAGTTAAAATCACAAACCTGCATTGCTGACAGTGCTGTCTGTTGCTAAGGAAATTATCACTGTGTCATAAAGTTTCAGCATTTTGACTACACTGCAGGTTAAAAGCAGGAAGAAAAACCTAGCCGTGGAAGACAAAACCCCAGAAATATCTACGATCATTAGCAAATGTGGCCAAAAAAAAAAAAATATCTGAGAAAGGGAATAGATTTATGTTTCCATGCAATGGTATGAATGTCACTCTTTGACACTGCTTTCCTTCAAACCAGTATCATTTGAAAGCTGCCAGCAAAGGGTACAGCACCTGCCAGCTGCCCAAAATAGCCCAGGCTTTTCAATTATAAAAATGCATCACACAAATTACCTAAACATATCTAAGTTCAGGGCTATCGGGACAGGAGTGGGTGGAGAGCAGGAGGATTTATGTATTGTGCTGAGGAAAACTTGCACCATTTTGAAAATGAGATAGATAAACAAATTTCCAAACTGAGCATTACTTTAAATATAGATGATTTAACACCCACTGTGATGTTCAGGACCAAATGCTTCAGGGCAAGGCTCACGTTGTTACAGTTCTAAATGATAGAATCTGCATTGACAAAAATGGAAGGAGTAAATTCCTAAACTGCACCAATTTTGCTTTAATAAATTAGCAGAAAAAAAAATTAGAAAAAAATCCCCAAAGCAAAACCCAATAGCTTCTTGATGAAGGTGGTTAAGGGAGAGAGCTGCTTGCTTGGCAAATCACGGTTCTGACACTGAAATACATCAACTTGTCAGCCTTGACAAGAATCATTACTTAATTTTCCTAATTACAACTTTCAGCAGATTACAGTCAGACTCGTCATTGATTCAACCCTACACAGATAAATGCTGAATGGGCCTAGGAGAGAGAGTCATCCATCAGGAGTGACAAATCATCTCCTCCCTCCCTTTCTGTGTGCAAACCCTCCCATTTGAACTGTGCATCGCCCAAGCTAGAAAGACATATTTGGAGGCTGACTGTTGGTATTTTTTTAATTTACTCAAAAGCAAAGCTCTGAATGCTACAAAATACTGGTATTCAACAAGGTTTGAAAGCAATTTTAAAGCAGTTAAAGAGACTGTCAGCATTTCCTGAAACTTAACCCAGGCAATATATTAAATAAATTAATCTACCATAAAGATTGAGATTTGCATGT
Source organism: Tringa tobata (assembly GCA_033628505.1). NCBI lineage: Eukaryota > Metazoa > Chordata > Aves > Charadriiformes > Scolopacidae > Tringa > Tringa tobata. The sequence goes on along the minus strand of JAHREE010000228.1, from coordinate 4,509,728 downwards.
TGGCATCGAGTCAGCAGATTCTCTACTAACAAAGTTAAGTGAGCAGCTGAGGGTGCCCCTCTAATATTGAAATGTCAAAAATATATGAAAAATTAACCCATGATGGGAAGGATTAAACTGGCACGCTATCTGCTTCAGCGTGTAACCTGCTACGGCACCTGTCTCATTTGCAGCAGTTGATTTTAAACAACTACTTATCTTAGAGACATAACATCGTATCTGACCTTAGCTAATCAAAAGTAACTTTTTTTAGAGGAAATCATGGTGTAAACTTGGTTTCAATACATTAAATCCTTTGGCCTGCATCTGGAGAGGACGGGAGGGAAGCGCTTGGTGTTTTTTCCACTGGGTCAGGAGTTTTTTCCTCTCCCTCTGTCGCAGTTGCTAGGCAGCCTGCAAAATGTCAGGATGCGAAACCTCACATTTCTTTATGCATTGTGTACTCTGATGATGCACAACAAGTGAAAAAAAAAAAGAGAGCTTCAATTTCTGTCCTAAAAAGATGCCTCTCTGGGTCCACAATCTCACAATGATCACAGGCTTTGCACTTGTGCTAAACTCTTTGCAGAACTGGAGTCTAAAGAGTGGATATAGAGCAGCCAGGACAATGCTTTGATATCCACCAGATGCAAGGGAAACATGTGGCTGGTTTTAATCAGTTTTATAAATTCACTGCTTGAGTACCTCATAAAAGATTTTTTTTCCTCTTTCCCCCCACACCCCTTTTTTTTTTTTTTTAGTATAAAAAGGGAACCTCAATGAAGAAAAAGCAGCAGCCTTTTGGGAGGGCAATCCATTCCTTGCTTTTCCGCTCCCCATGTCATCAGCATTCATGATGGCCAGAGAGAGCTGTGTCTGGATACTTAAAAAGCATAGGCATAACCATACTACCCATAGCAGTATAGCAAAAAATAGTTAGGCCATCTAAGAATCCAGCAACTTGGCCAAAACAGGCCCAGACGAATTTCTCTGTCGAGGAATGTAACGTTATTGAGGGTAGGCTGCTTGTGCTACATTCTCAATATCCCTTTGGGAATCAGTATGCCCAAAAGCATTGATGGAAGAGGAAAGACACTAATTTCCTCAGTGCTTTCCAAATGTACTACAATGGGTTCTTCCTCATACCAGGCAGATGAATTCACAAGGGCTGTGTTTAAAAACAGCATACAGGAAGCATTTGTCATTAGTATGGATAATGACAATGGATATGAATAAGAGTATGGCTTGCCAAATTGAGGTACACACTTGGAGTTCTCAACCCCCAGCAAGCAACTAACATGGAATAATAAAAATCATTGCTTTACAAAAAATACATAATAAGCCCAGAACTATGTTTTTTCCATTTCAAGTACGTAGAAGATGAGAGAAAACAACTTATGTTATTAAGACGATAAGCTAAATGACAATCACAGTTGAAGAAATGGAGAAGGACATGTAATTATTCCTACCTTGCCATTGCTATGCCAACGACACAACCTCCAACTATAGACCAAAATCCAATCCAGCCTGCATCTACCTGACAGGAAAAAAAAACAACAAAACAAGACAGAGAAATTTGTTAAAGCTGAGAAAATAAGGTCATAAGATGTTACTTCCATAACAAATGGTATGCAGGAGCCGCAAACTGCTAGCAACAGCTCCCGACAATAACCTGAAGTCCAAGACTTTTTCTAGGATACTCAAAAGGAAATAAATTCACTAAAAGAAAGCATGACTAAGTAGCCTATGCCCTAAATGTGACCTCTCTTTACAGAGGCTGAGTAACGGCCCCTGGATTTTCATAATACTCTATCAAAAGCCTAGAAATCCTCTTCTCCCCACTCTCATTTCCACCTGGTAAACTTTATTTTCTTTTACTAAAGGTGCAGCAGCCAACAATTCTCCTATTTGTTTATGTATCTCTTCCTTCTTGTCAAAAGGTGCATATGGTTCTGAAACACCCACTGCTGATGGAGAGTCAGCAGGGAAAACCATGACAGCCTGGGACACCAAAACTACAGTTTACTTTGTTTAAAGTTTCAGGAGAAAAGTTGTCTCTGTGTATTAATAACAGCTTAAACATAAAAACCTGATAAAATTCTATGCTAGTGCAAAAATATAAACATGCCACTTACAAAATAGCCACTTACTGATGACCAGTCAGGAGATACTTACTTGGCTTACGTGAACTGGCGTTAATATCAAATCCAGAACACCAGACCAGCCAGAGAAAACACCCAGTGGTATAGCATAAGCTAAAGCAATCATCAAGAATCGGAAATTGCTGTGAAAACAAAACACATGCAATTAGCTGCATCTTATATTAGAAATTACACCAAGATTAGCTGCTAGAGTAAATGACACCCTAGAACCTATATTCTGCCCATCAAGAAAAATAGCAGAGGTTTGAAGAGGAAATAAGCCAGGAAAAACAAGAAAGGTATCCAGCCATGTCACTGAAATTCCAGTGACTGAAATGTTACTGGTTTAGCACTGTGATAATAAAAAAAATCCAGTCTCTCTACATAGTTCAAAGATTTTTTTAATGTGCTGGGCCCATGTGTTTCTTATTTCCTCAAGCAAATCTTCCATGCACTTGCATGGGCAACGTACTTAACCTAAGTGTATGTTAGGAACAATAAGCACTAATTTAAATTACAAAAAGCGTATTTCAAGAATAAAATCAGAGATTCATACTTTTTGAACTCTACTTCTTTTTTTTTGTTAAACTGTTTTACCTCTCTTTATTTTGGTGAAAAGCAGGGAGAGCTCTGGGAATGAGATGGGTTCAGTTGCAAGAGTGGAAAATTTTGACAGTTTGAACTGTCAAAAAACAGAGACAAGTATAATATTCTGCTCTAAACAGTCAACGTGTTTGCTTTTCCCTCCCAATTAAAACTATTCAACCTTTAGTATTGAGTGAAGATGAAGCAGTCAAAGCTGTATCATCATCTTCATCGTACACAGCTAAACAGGAGTTGGCAGATGAATACCACCACCAATCTCCCCCACCCACTCATCGTAACCAAAACCAAATGTGAAATCTTTGCTAAGAGATACCCAGCTTTTCCTCAAAAATGTTTCAACTTGGGAATAAAACCAGAAAATACACTTTGGACTCTGCAAGAGTGATATTTTAGAAGTGCAGAGATTTTACGGTGATTCCAAGGTTATCCCACGGGATATCTGTGTAACCATAAAATGTGGCTCCTCTCATTCGCAAATAATTTACATAAAATTGATCCTGATACAGTACCCGTTCCTTGGCATGAACCAGCAATTTGATAGCACACAGTTATGAAAGCCAAGAGGGAGGGGAAAAAACCTTCAAATACTCGCCAAAACATTTAGAGGCTCGCAGCTTACACTGTTTTACTCCCCTAAGAAGATCCACGCACAGCACACCAGCCAGCGTTTTTTTGCACTGTTCTTTTTCACACATCCTCTTCTTGAATAACACATTTCTATCGCATGAACATATCCTCCTCTTTCAGTATCATTCATGTCAGATTTTTTTTTTTTTTTTAACGCAAAGAAAAACAACTCCCAAACTTTCAGCTCTTCCACACACTGCTTGTATTTCTCTGAATGCTAAAGCATTTACTGTCCTCTGACAACTCACTCTCTCTCCTAAGAATGCCATACTCTCATCCTCCTCTATCTTGCATCATCTTGGCATCTCTTAAGGCAGGTTTTCTGATGTTATTTAATGCTACAGGTGTAAAAGCTGATTCAACATCTGTAGAATAAAATAAAAGGGAAAGAAAGGACCCATTTTGCATGGACATTATATAGCCATGCCATTGACTGTAAAGAGGAAACAAGTCTGAACGCACTGTTCTGAAATAACACTTTGGGTATCTGAACCTCGTCTTCATTGAAGAGCTACTTTTGGTGGGGATGAGTACTTTGTAACTTGACCGAGATCTCCTGTGGCGTATTTGTCTTGCAATAAGACAGACTGGTACATAGGGTAGCTTCTCTGTGCCACGTCCAACCCCCAGTGCCAACACTAGAGAACCAGCTCTGCAATATAACATCCTCCAGTAACAGAGACTCCCACCCTGTCACCCTGCCTAGTCTCCAGAATAAAGAAGGTGACCAGGAGAAAGGGTCTGTAGCAGTGACAAAGCAGCACCGATCACCAGATGCCGTTCCATCCCCTCGTCCAGCAGGAGCACTAAAGGTATTTGAAACACACATCTTAAGTAGCAGCTCCACTTTTCATGGCTCCAGTCACTTGTATTTGTTGTTAAAATTTTGCAATTCCTCCACTGAAAACAGAAAAATGTGCTGTCTGTCACACCATCAGTTGGTGAACCCACACTGTTTTCCATCATATCAGCCCTTATGACAGGATATCAGCATTAGCCTCTCTGTTAAACCATTCTGCTGGAATACGAATTGGCTTTTTCTTCTGTTTTTTTCAGAAACCTACTTAACGCCACTAGAATCTGTGAAATGGGCTGGTTCAGAAGGCAGCCCGTCAAAGTCAGTCACCATTTCCAGAGTAATTTTGACAGTGCCTACTAACATCAGGCCCACTCTGAGCAGCTTCCATCACTGGATGGTGGTGTCACATGGAAGTCTCATTAAAGAAATAATGATGCACAAAAACCCTGTTATGAAATTTCAAAATTGCTTATACAGTCTCTTGAAAATATAAAAGGCTAAAAGCATCTAATTACTTCAAAGCAAAAATCACAACATATTTTCTTAATGTCGATTTTGACTTATCAACTATTTACTTGTATTTTTCCATGGAAATTTGTGGTGTATTCTAAAATAGAAGGGGAAAAAACAAGTCATATTTGCTTCACCCAAGAAACTGAGAAAGGGCACTGTACTTTTTCTAATGGAAATTCAAACTACACTTGTCACAGTGTGTGATAGACTGTTAAAAGATTTGGGCTTAGCTCCCAAACCATGACTAATCTGTCATCTCCCACTGCAGGCTGAGAGAGCTGGTATCAGGAGATAACCTCAGATCAGCTAATCGTTATACTCTGTCAGAAGTAGGAATCCTCCAAACCATGAGGAAGAACCAAGTTCCTAAGCAAGTCCCCAAAAAATGGCTTAGAGGGGATGGTTGACCCTAAGAAGATACATATAACTCTGCAAGAAGCAGCTCGCGAAGATAACTGCTCAAGGACCTGAAGCCATGAAGGAGCGTGGGAGCTGCAAGATGTGATAGATCCCTTTGGCGTCCAAGGAAAAAGGTCAATGACTTCAATGGTAAAGTTATGCTACACTGCTTTATTTTGAAGTGTAAAACTGCAGCCTGCGGGACAGAAGAGGGAAATGATGAACATCTCAATTCTCACGAGTGTTTTTTGGTGCATAGCTGGGTCAGCCCACCAGCTCACATCCTAAATGCCTTACAGACGGTACTTATACCAGAGTCTGCAATAAGGGGAAATCATGATTTCCTCGTACTTATCAGCTGATTACCTTCAGTCTACACCATTAAGTCAAAAGAAAGGCTCTCTGTGCCAAGAATTACGAAGCCTAGATTAGGCAGGCAACAAGAGCTTAGAAGCCTAATGAACCAGATGATGGGTTTCTCTTGAAGCAGGGCAGATACCATTTGCTTTTATAAAACCCCCTTGCTTGATGGATTGTTGCTGAAAGGCTCCCCAAGATAAGTGGGTTTAATGATGAACTGTTGATTGTTGCATGTACAGAGGAATCAAGAAGTGCCTTTGATAAGGGGTAGCATGGAAGAATGCATAAAGACCAGAGGGAAGGGAGATGTAATGATTTACCTGACTGCATTTTAAAAAACCTCTTGGTTCTTGGAGACACTATAAACCACGCTCATTATTTAAGCGTCCAGCTTGTTTTCTTAAGTATCATTGATTGTCAATAGAAAGCCAACTTTGCTGTTTACCTCTTGACCTTACCAGTATTGTAGGTCCACTGTTTACAACACTGTGAACAAGCAATCTAACGGTTATAAAGCTCCCAAATGAAGTACTGTCAACAGAAATTTTATATTTCACCTGCGGAGCCAGTTGCTGTTTGGATTTCTATTCAACAGCAACATTTTTACAACACAGCCCTCAGGCAGGGTCTCACTGCACACCAGCTTGGATGCATAACAGCATTATTGTGTGTGTGCTAAGTGTCCGTATGGGAATTGCTATTTTTTTTTTAATATCTTGAGTAGGTCACTTTGCAGACTAACCAGCCAGCTGTATTCACACCTTCTCCCAACTGCCAGCCTGCTCCAGGATGAACACACAGGATTAAGCATCTTGTCAACTATTTACTCCCCCAAACTCAAACAAAAGCTTCCAAAAACAAAAGAAAAAACCCAACGGCAACAAGGGATGAGTTGTTTTTTCTGGCTCTAAATACACTTTTGTAAAGTACAGCCCAGACTAGGTCTGTAATAATTAAATGCCTAAAGCTCCACAGTTACTAAGTTTCAAGCAGCCCTTTGTATGCAGATTCAGCTCCTATCACTACATCACACAAGAAACAATTACAGCAAGAGTTTGAAGTTCCTCAGTGAAGTCAGCCACACTCCGCATCACAAGAGCGGTTCTCCTTTGCCCCAGGAAGCTCATTTGTGCAGTTATCACCTACAGGGCTTCACAATTATTCGGCATTAATATTACAGTTGTTCCTCTGAGATCAGATTCCTATTACACAAGACATTCTAAAAAAACTAGGGGGACAGGACTGTGTCATACCAAAAGAGCCCAAGTGGAAGAAGCTGCAAAGCCAGAGATTTCGCTTTCTTTATAACCCTTTTTTTAGGCCCCCAAATTTAAAGGAAACTAACTCACATTTGAACCTGTCCAGGAACACATCTGGAGACACTACTCCTATTCCCACTTCATAATTTAACATACAATTAATGAGATTTAATAGATCAAATAATGGTTTCGAATAGTTCATTCATTGCTCCCACAGCTGAATGAAAGCAGCTGAATACTCCTTTGAATGACATGCAAACCCCAAATTCATTCCAATATTATAAGCGTGGAAGAAAGCAGCTTATTAGTTAGTTATGTCCAGTGTTGTTAATTGTTATCATCTCGCACCTAGCAGTACGCACACTGTTAACAATCTTGTATAACCTGATGTACCAGAAGCATTGCATAATAAAAGCCATGCTAACAGGATGACTGAAGCAGTGTTGGTGCTGAAAGCCTTTGGCATGAAAGCTTGAGATATACCCAATGATTTAAAATTTAATGTCTGCTTTTTAGCAGTTAGCATCCTTTTATGTCTCAGCATTAATATTTAATTTTATTTTGTTTAAAAGCACTATAAACCAACTTGTTTGCTCAATGAGAAGATTAAAGCACACTTGGTTTTATTTATTTAGGTGCTGATCTGCTTTGAAGTGGAAACTCAATGAGGACCCACCTTAAGAGTCTGCAAAAACTTCTCCTGTAGCTGAGCCGTTGACTCGCCGCAGCCACGCTGGGAGGGAATGGGGGGCGCGAAGGGAAGTAGGCCAACGCTGCAGAAAATATCAGGGAAACCATTCCAAATTCTAAACAAGAGGGCAAAGAAAAACAAAACCGAGAACAGATGTTAGCATCAAAAGACTTTTTTCAGCACAGCGTTGTTATCAGCCAGCCTCTGATACATAAATCCCACCACAAGTGCTTTACTGCTCCTGACAACAGAACTCCATAACTTGAAGGAGAATTTCTTTTTTCCTCCCCAAGCAAGATTTCAAATCGAGATGGAGAATCAATGAGATGGGGGAATACTGGCTGGCCATTCCAGTGATAGGAGCTGCAGAGCACCAGGCTCACACATTTAGACTGAACATTAGGAAAGAATTCTTCACGGAAAGAGTGGTCAGGCATTGGAATAGGCTGCCCAGGGAGGTGGTTGAGTCACCATCCCTGGATGTGTTTAGGAGACAATTAGATGCGGTGCTGAGGGATATGGTGTAAGGGAGGACTTTGTAGAGTAGGGTAGATGGTTGGACTCGATGATCCCAAGGGTCTCTTCCAACCTAGACATGGGGAACTCAGCGAAGCACAGGGAAAGCTTTTGCTTTTGTCTCTTTAGAGAGACCAGCATCGTGAAGATCTGGCCATGTTTCCTTACAATGGAAGTAAGGCAGTTCAGGTAATAGCGTGCTAGAGACTTTAAACAGATGGGACTGGGGAAGCCCCGGGGCACAGAATGACAATTACTCAGTGCACAGGATGATGAAGCAAACAAAAGGTCAAGCAAGGCAGCGTCTCGGACACACAGTATTAGATGGCAACAGAATATAAAGAGAAAAGTGTAGGAGCAGCCATGGCTCAGGAACAGAGGGAGCACTGGTAACAGGGAGAAAAATGAAAGAATACAGCTGTTTGCAGATGCTCCCCCTGTTCAGCAGCAGGCATTCCAGATTTTTGAAAAATTTCATAGCAGAAATTTGGACCTGAACTTGCAAAGTGATGAGCACTTCACAGAAAATACGCAGCATGATCAGACATTCTGAGAAAAAACAGCTCTATGCGCAGTCAGTGTAATGAATTTGTTTTACAGGCCTTTTACAATGTATATCATGTTCTCCACAGTCCTCAATCCCAATATTTCTCCTATCCCCTTTGAAAACAAGATTCTTTGCTGCTGGAAAGAAAAATGTATAGCTGAAATGTGTAATCTTAAAAGAACCTGTAATCTTATAACAAAGAAGTGTTCGCTGACACCACAAATAAATTCCAGCAGAGCTGGATATTCAATTGCGTTCATTTTCTTTTTTCTTCTCTTTTTTAATAAATCAATATGATCATGGCATTTTGCCAGCTCTTCTGCTAAACCAGAAGAAAATAAATTCAGGAAACTGAAAAGTAAATAACACTCAAAGTCTAAGTGGATCAGCTGGAGATGGGGAAGGGAAATGAATGCTTCTATTCGGTATATGGAAAAAAAAAGTCTACATTAAATTTCTTTTGCAGGCATACCAGGAATGTGACAATGCCATTCTTCACTACCAAATACCAAAAGATTCATTCTGAATTACGCGGTGTCTCTTTTTCTTGTTGTGTCTAATTGCATGTTTTGAGGGTCAAGGGCACTTTAACTAGACCTTCTCACGGTGTTTCCTCTGTTCTCCAGAAAACAGACTAATTTCTATCTTCGTGTACATTGGTTTTGAGACCACAAGCAGTGAATAAAGAACTGGCCATAACTTGATCAACCCAGGTCTAAGAAATGGATGAGATGCTCTGTCACTACCGTATGATACTGGACAGAGAAGCAAGGCTTGCCAAAAGCTGTTTATCCCCTTCTCCTGCACCTATGTCTACGTATAGGTTTACAGGTATACATATGTACACTTAAAAGTGTGCTTTAATCACATAGTAAAGGAAGATTTCAGACTGTAGACAAGTATAGCCAACAAGAATGTGACCACACAAACCCATAACCTTTGTGCGAGGTGCTTATTATTTAAACTTCATTACACAGCAAGGCCGTATGGGGAAAGGCTAGGTCTTTTTCTAAAGAATGTAGAGGTTCCCAGTTGGGGCCTCTTCTACGAGTTACCTCAAGATTCCTGCCAGTGAAATTGCTGCAGTAGAAGCAGTATAGTAACACGTTATATTTTTATTTTAATTATTAAATTCAGCATGCAGTCCTTGTAGTACCTTCTTGCAACTCGTTAATGTTTCCCAGTGTTATACTTACCAAGTTAACAAATTTGCCTTGCAAGCACTGCCTTCAAGAACACAAGAAAAGAGCAGAATCCACTTTGGAAACTAAAGCAGCTCCCTTTATTGAAGAATAAAAGTCTTTAGTGCCATCTTAGCTTTGTGTATCACACTTGCGTCTTTATCAAAAACCTACATCCTGCCAAACACATCTGATTTCTTACATGTTGCACTGTTTCCTCATTAGGAAACCCACACCTTTATCATCATTTATTCTATCAGACTAGATAAAGAAAAATAAAATCTAAAACTTGTCCTGGGAATGTAAGTAGGGAATAAACGTAAGCAGAAGATAAAAGGTAAAAAATAGGTCAATAATGAGACCAAGGGAGTCGTAGTCACAAGAGGAACTCTTCCACGGGAGCCGACTGTTGGCTTCTCAACAGTGCAAAGCACGCAGAATTGGGCAAGTCAGCATAAATTACAGTGCACACTCTAGCTGAGGAGTGAGAATGCCTCACTAAAGCTGGGTACCACCCAACAGCGACCTGGGACTGTCAAAGTGGAGAGATGCCTACGTCTTAGCCTAGGAAGGAAGCACCCTGCTGCCTGCTTAAGCCCCAAACAGGAAAAAGAGGTTCACAGAGACACAGGCCTCCTCAATATGAGTTCATTTTCCTTCTGATAGGCTACTCAGAGCACAAAAAACCTACCCAAAACCAGAGACTTTGCTCCCCATCTTGTCCTGAAATGTAAAGGGGGAATGAGGGCACTTTACACACACAATTTAAATAAATAAATAAATAAATAAATATTTTCAGATTGCTATTTAAGAAAGCACATGGCTAAAAGCTCTGGCTGCCGTCCAGAATAATTCAACCTTCCTTATGCAGTTAAGGTAATAGAATTCAATCCTGATTTGCTACGTTCTGTACTATTTCAGCTGCGAACCAGAATGTGCAGAGACACAGATGACACAGAAAGAGGCTGTGGTAATTCAGCCGAGCTCTTAGTCTGCATTTGAGATAAAGCAACAGCAATTTATTAAAACATAGAAGAGAGTGGAGTTAACTGAGCAATTTTGGGATGAGTTTACAAGCAATTGCTTCGTAATCATGTTTGAGGCTAAGTCCTTGGAAAGTTAGCATGCTCTTGGCATGCTACTGATGTCAAGTTAATACTTCATATCATTAATGTCTTCTAAAAGTCATCACTGAACTTTTGGAGGCTACTTATCTAACACTACCTCACACAAGAGCAACAAGCTCCATCACAAACACAACTCCACTAGGAATGCAGAGGGCTTATCCTGTGAAGGTGGCTTTTCCAGAATATCTGAAAGGAGGAATCACACCAAGTCTGACCACGCTTGCTGAATAAGTGGGGAAGTGGGATACTTGGGTCCAACTCCTTGTTCTGCTAAGTTCTGTAAGACCTTTACTAGTAATCTGTGAAGTTGATTTGAGCTTTGTTCTCTGCCAGGCTGATTAAGGGGACAAATAATACCTACCTATCAGGTGTTTTTCGGTCTAGAGGTGAAGAAAGCTGTACAACTACCGGAGGTAGTAACCCATCAGGAGGCAGCCATCCTTCCACCTCTGGAGCCTCCCTGGCATAAGAGGCCAGGGAGGCAGGCAGGAGGGACTTTGGTCCTTCAGCTCTCCAGGGAAACAAGGCAGAGGTGAGACAGGACAAACCCCACAAGGGATTCAAAGCAACCTCCTCTTTGACAGTTCCTATTTTAAACCAGTTGGACGTTTTTGCCACCATCGCTGTGATCCACCACAGGCCAGTAATGTTCAGGAACCAGCTCTTTTTCATTGCCTGAACAGCAAAAGGGGTTGCAGCTCCTGAAAAGATGCACCCCACAGAACATGACTACAAGCACTGCTGCACAAAGAAACCCACCTCTGTTCAAAGCACTTTCAAATACCAAGTAAGAACTACTGATGGCCCACAAAACACTCTTCATAGGAAGCTGAAGAGCTGCTGTAAGATCATCTTATGTTGGGATCAACGATCCCAAACAGGTCTACAGGATGTTCCCAAATCCTTGCTGGTTCAGAAAGAGCCATGCTGAGACATGAGGCAGGGCAGACATGCCACTGAACCTTGGTGGAAAGCAAGATCCACCACAGTTTCTGAAGAAAATGCTTAGGAAAACCTCCCAGAAGGGAAAAGAGGAGAAAGTGAATCTAATGGGCTGCTCAAAGCAACATTTCTAATGCTACCAGACTCAAACCAGTGGTTTTAGACACAAAACTGTACTTCCTTTGGGCAGACGAATTTTTCTCTCACCATCGAAAATCTAGAGAGGGAGAGATAAAGCATTTCTCTAATTGCTAGATTTGTCCTCCCCGTATCTGCTGCTCCTCATGACAAAAGCTGACTTGCCTTCATTTCTTCTTCTTTCACACTGGACGTTTTCATCCGCCTTGAGATTTCCAGAGTCTAACATTATATTTACCTCTGAAAAAGGCCTAACCAAACTCAAATTTCCTTGTTGTTCCAATACATTTGAGTCCAGTAAAAAGTAGGTTACTCAAAAATACTTGCTGAAATAGTGATCCAAATTCTACTATGCTTTCTTTAAAAAGAACAGTAAAGTGGCCCTCACCCAACAGGAGTATTAACTTGACAAAATTTCCATAAGAATAACGTCCAGGAATAAATGATCACAAACAGCCAACTCAATCCCATAAACCTGCATATAAACTACACAGTATATATACTTTAAGACTTCTGGAACACTTAGGGCTGACTCCTGGCTGAATTTCAGAGGCTGCATTTATAAGGGGGGAAAAACCCAACCAAATGTGCAACTGCCAGTTAAGCTGCTCTTCATGCTGTACCAATTTATAATAATCACTACAAAATCAGATTGTAGACTATTAAGCACTTAGGCAACTCTTTTTCCTTATGGTTTGCTGCCAGTTTTTGCAAGTGACACAAAGAGCCATAGAAACCATTGCATGAAAAACAGCAAGGACGTAAAATCTAGGTTGTATCAGGTGAATTTTATAGCACTGTTTTTTTCTACTAAATTGTTGCCACTTCATTGAAATTGTTCACCACAGAAGAATTATGTGGTTTTAGTTAAAACCAAAATCTACTAAGTTTTCATTTCAATGTTAGATTCTTAAATACTAATAATCTAATCACATTTGAAAGCCTTATGCAAGTCATAAATTAAGACTCATTCAATAGGAACAAACTTAATGCTGAAAGACTATTTGATTTCCATCCTTACAGAAACAAAAGAAAAACCCAACCTGTCACAGACACATTTTTTTAATGAAAATTCAAGAAGCAAAAACCAGTCTGCAAGCTCAGGGAAAGCGTAAGCTCGCCTAGAAGACACTTCTCCCAAGATCAGCTGATACATGAAATACTTCATTTGCAATTAGTCTGTACAAAAGACTATTTGTAAATCTTTAACGCACAAAAGGGAAAAAAAAAATTAACCCTTCTGATGGTACAACATTTTACCACTTTTTTCCATCAATTAATAACTATTTTCTTTGCAGACCAGCCACTAGAGGGTAGTGGTTCCCAAGTACCAAAAGTACACATGGAAGTATGTAAATCTTTTATATATTTTTTTTTCTAAAATAATTTTTATTCTTATACCACACCTGCATACAACACAGCCTCAATGCGGTCCTTGATGTGCTCAGTGCTGCTCTGCGATGCCAGCAGGAGGTGAGATGTTCCGTTGGGAGATGGCACTACAAGAGGTCCCACCAGAAACGCGCCGGCAGCGCCCAGGTAACTGAGCAGCGACGCGATGGCTGTTGCTGTGGCACGTTCATCCGGAGAAAACCACGTCGTGGAAAGAAATGGCGCCGCATTCATCACAGTTGGCCCCGCCAAGCCATTTAACAGCTGCCCTCCATGAATCAGCCTGGAATAGAGAACAGAGACCAGAGACACTTGGATGACAATTGCCTTTTTTTATTATTATTATTATTATTTTAAATTAAAAAAGCATGTAAGATATTGAGTGCTGGAGATGGAGTCACGGCACAAAGAAATGAGAGTCCTGTGCAAAAAAAAAAAGGATATTCTATACACTAAAAGAAGCCCAATTAGACTGATTTAAAGAATCCAGAGCTACTCTGTTCTCATTACCTTGGATAAATGGAGAAGCAAATGTTCTCTTCAAAGCAGGAAAGGAAGAGGGAATAAAAGGGACTTTCTTTGCAGAAAAAAGATATGATGGTAGGATATAAAAGTAGAAAAGGTGTAGTAGCAGGAAAGTTTTAATTTATAAATGACTTAAACCTGACCCCTCGCCTGCATGAATCCTAACAGAGGATTTAAATTAGATATGGCAGATCAAAAATTGAAACACTTCAGCAAAATACTCTGCATATTTTTTCACTGCATTATTTATTTTTATTTACACACTCAGATGAGCTTTATGTGCCTACAGATGAGGAGGCCGGGCTGTTGAGGTTTCCAAGAGAATCATCTTCTCCAGCAATCTGGCCATTCTCAACACATTGTTGAAACAGCCAAGCAAACCCAGATTTTTCTCATTCTTCACACTTGTTGGGATTTAGCAGATAAGATTGGTGACAGAACAGAGATAGTACTTCCAAGGAGTGAAGTCTCTACAAACTTTGGCTTAATATTAGTACAATGAGCACACAGAGAAAGGACTTTTTGAAGGCTCTTCTACATGTGGAAGTCAGCCAGAAACCTTCCACTTTAACTTTTCCAAAAAGTGATCAGCCGTGAAAGGCAAAAGCATTTTGGAATTTATATAAAAACCTCATGTCTAAAAAACAGCTCACGAGTCAAACAAAACATTGCAGTCCTCCAAAGTAGATCTACCCATTGTGCAATAAAATGGTGGCAGATGATATTTTTAAATGGGTGGTGTTTTTCTAAGCCTAGCAGGAACTCGATGTTATTGCTGAAAAACTGGAGTTGTCAGACATAAAAAGCTACGGGCTGAAAATGGGGAAACATAAGCTAGCATTTAGGCAAAGTTTCAAGCCACAAATGGGCGAATAATATACAGTGTAGTGGAAGGTTTTTTAAAGCATACAAAGGCAAAAAATATGCAAAAGAAATGCTGACAGACTCTTTATCAAATTAACAAGCTAGCTTGTAATAAAAAGAAATAGATGCTACTGATTCTGAGTGGATTAGAAATTAAATTTTTAAACAAAATGTATAAAAACATACAGGAAAAAAAAGAAAAAGCTATTACATATCATCTGAAGGAAACACTTTTTGAACTGGGACAGAAGGAATATCCACTCTTAATTTTAAGCAATCGCTCCCTTTTATTTTTAAAGTTCACATAGCAAGGATAGATTTCATGACTATTTGTTCATGATGTGGTTCACATGGACATCACCATGGCATAGTCGGGCCTCTTTAATGCTTGTTAAACTAGGGCCCCCCAATAAAATAAAATTAAATAGTTTTAAACAAATAAAAAGCACTATCTAAGTAATGATCTGGTGTAGTTTTCTGGAGAAGACATTACATGAATCCTTTATGGTTACTCTCCAACCCAGTATACTTTGGACAAACCAAGGCATCCTTGTACACTTGGGTATTTTCATTTAAGTTATTCTCAAAATTATCCTAAACTGTTCCAGGGTATTTGCAGAGCTATGCTAAAGCCCCAGAAACAGCTGCATTTCACTAGCTAGTGAGGTAACTACTGCAACATACAAAGATTTTAGTATTTCCTCTCACTCCAAAGTGAATTTCATGCTTAAATTGTGGTTTTGTTATTGTATGCTAGGAAAACTGTGTCACCACAAAATAACCCTTTATAGCTATAGGTGCCATATTAACATTTCTGTTCACTTACACCACTATGATAATACTGTTTTAATTCAAATACACCTACTCTATAGAAACCCTAAGGGCAAATGAAACTCAATAAAATCAGAAAAAAGTACAATAGTTTTTCTGCAGTGCCTATGGGGATGTAAGTACATGAAGCAAAGTTTGTAAAAAAACCCAAACAAACCAAACAAAAAACCAAATTTATATATTGTCAGAATTACACATACTCTTTTCACGTATTTACACTTCAGATTTAGATCTATCTAACTCCACTATCTGAATAAAGCTCTATAACTCACTTCTATACTAGAGGAAGACACAGATGTTAATTTTACTTTGCAGATCCAAAGGGAGAAAACAGTATCTTAATCCAGAACTTTAATTCTACATTATCTTTCTTTGGTGTTTTTTTTTCAAAGAAAGAGCCAATGTTTGTCTCTCTGTAGGTCTCTTCTGTTGGTGTTCTCCTGCCTGCTCTCTCTCCTGCCCTGCCTTGCCCTGCCTGGTGTGCTGTCTGTTCCCATGGACTTGCCTTTCCATCTGCATTTTTGGCATTTGCCAAGCTTGACATTATCATCCAGGACAGAGCATCTCTTATCTTCATATTGCTTAATTTTTCAAGTCTAACACATTTGGTTTAATAAACACTATTTTCAGACTAAATTGCCACTGATATACTGACTACTACCTCAAATATCTCTGCATACAATAACAGCCTAAAACTTATTTTATCTGTTTTGCAATACTAGCTTGAATTATGCTACATTTTTCCCTGAGAAAGAAAAAGATTATTTGCATTGTTCCTCTACACATCCTTAACTCATTCCCTGTAGAGGCAGGGAGGAGAGATTTAGAACATGATCTGGTGCATTTACTAAGCTGCTACTCCCAGAGACATGTAGCAGCTGCTCCATCTGACAGAGAAATATGAGCACAACAGTATTGGTGGCTTTTTGCTGTTTGTTACAACTTTTAATCATCATCACGCTAGATTTGGCTCTCACAGACCATAGGACTCTCCCCCTGAACACCATCAGTGCTAAGAATTGCTCCAACACCAGGACACACTTGTTTCTGTTACTCTCCAATTTTCTTCTTGTTTCACCTCCCGAAAAGGTGCGAAGAGCGACTGCATTTTTCCCCACCACTATTTTCAGTTTCATTCTGCACAACAAGATTTCTCTTCCCTGAGAAAAGGGCTAACAAGGTAACTTTAGCTCAGGACCCTACCCAGATGGAAAAATATTCTTCAGCCTTATTACACTAACAGGGTAATTTTCATCTGTTATTTATCCAGCTCTGCTCTGTTTTCAGATGCATTATTTATCCAACCATCATCTAATTATTTTCATATATCAGAAAGCAGAAAGTTATTGAGTTCAAATAATACAAGATAACACAAGAGTGGAAAGCTTTTTAATCACAATCATGAAAGAGAAAATTGGAAAAAATGACACCAGAAATTCATCCCTGACTTACAAAATAATTGATGACTATCTAGCTTAAAGCAGAAGTGGGGAAGCAAACAACTACACAAAATATCTTATTTCTAACCATTTCAGAAGCCAGATGAGGGACTCATTTCAAAATTTCAAGGTTTTTGCACACCTGACCTCTGCGCTAATGAATTTGTGTGCTCTGCCAAACTTTTAATTTGCAGTTGAACATGAGGCCTTTAAAAAAAAAACACCAACCCAAAATAATTATTTGAGGACTATGTAAGTGTAAATGCTAAATACAATGAGCCATAGCATCATAGTAATAGATATCTTACACATTTATATCACGTATATATCCAGCTACATACAAAAAAAAACAGAATACACAGGTATTTATATACGCATACACACACCTTTTTTTGCACAAAATAACGATCACATTTCTTCCTAAACTGGCCTCTGAATTGCAAAAACAGAACAAGGGATAGTTCAAATGTAACACTAGAAATTAAAGAAGAAAAACTCTTTTTGTATGATATTGTCATCTCTTTTTCTAAATTTTTGTCAAGTCACATTATAAATAACTTAAATTACATGGTTTTCATCACTTCCCTGAGGGAAGACTTTATATGACTATTAAAAAGTAACCTGGTTATATCTACTTTACTCACTCCCTGCTGTCACTGTTTCAATATCTTAACAGGCAACAACAACAAAAAACCCCCACATGTAAGGCTATAAAAGCTGAAATTACAATATCACTGAGCAAACTGCATATGGAAAAAAAGTGAGATTATACAGGAAAAAGTTTTTAGTGATTGATGATAATACCATACACTTAAGATGGGAAAGAACTTCCATTTACAGTTGGCTTGAATTATCTTTTTCTCCCTGTACAGGTTGAAACTTTTCATGCATGGTCACAGTCCTGTCAGTTACTGGATTTGTTAAGCTATTAAAAAGCTGCATTCTACATAAACACTTCTTCTATGTAAAAAACCCAGACATTTAATGTTTCTTCCACAGTATGTCTCATGTCTAGACTTACGAGCATTTTAAATGAAGGAAAATCTCATTAGTTTCTGTACTCAGACAGGGAAACAAAGGCAATGGTAGAGGGAAAATGCTTTACCTGAGAAAAGACTTTTAATACAATGGATTTAAATCAAAACATTAAAATAAGTTGCCAAAGCTCAGTTCTAAGATGTGTTAATTGAACTTGTTTTGGGAAGGCTAGGACTGGACAAGTCATATCAGTATTTTAATACTGATTCACAGAGTGGAAAAAGCATTTTCACCTTTTCTTTGGCAGGCAACGCAGGGGAAGAGCGAGGCTGTCAGCCCCAGTGCATTGCTCTGACTCCAAACGGGGATTTTCTCCACCAGCCTCTGATGAGTCCCCAGTCAACTGGGAAATTAGGTTCCTCTGGGTCCTAGGAGGGAGCAGAGCTCATCTCAAGAGCCTTGTGATGACAAGAATTTGGTGCAGTGTTTTTTCCTGAAACTTTTTCCATGCTTTTCCTACTACGTGCTATGAGACTTAACCGCTTACTCACTATTAAAACTTCAATGCAGATGCAATGAAAAAAAAAAAATGGTAACTCAGTTTTGCTACTGTTTGGCAAAGTGTAAGGAGTAACAAAGTCACTTAGAGTGCTAGCCTGCTGCTGCATGAAGCCAGCGCTGTAGTGTGCCTCTCAGTCTGGAAAAGTTTAGTAGATTAATTGCTGATCCTAACAATTAACGCAAAAAGGGATTCCGGATAAAGAAATTAATGTTTTACAGAAATGGATGGCTGATTTTTCTTTCACATGCCTGACATTTTTACTCATTGAAAGAAGTGGATTGTTCAGCTCCTGCTAATTTGGAAGACAAATAAGTTTATATAGCCATTAGCTCATTGTGGGAACTACTGGAAGCAAATGAAAGAGAGCCTTCCACCGGGGGACTTCAGAGCGCTTCTCGAGTGCTATTGAATTTAGCCACTACATGGCAACAAAGCAAGCAAATACCTCCTAGTCTAGAGCACCTACACTCATGCATGATGCAAGTTGCTTGCCCAGGAAAAGGAATATAAAAAGACTTGGACTTGCCCACGTTATACATGAGGAGATTTATTATATCTCAGAGGGAACTGATACCGGTTTCGTAAAGAACCACCTGATTCTTCATAATCTAATTACTAGAAAAGGATAGAGCTTTTCCTTTAGGCTCACAAAAATAAATACAACAAAAGAACCTCCTATTAAGTGGAACCTTTTCAGGTACTTTTTAGAGCAAAGGCAGACCTAGGGAGGTCAAATTCATGCTTTAAAGCAATTCACTGCTGTAGAGTATGGGGAGAACCCGATGCAAATGCTGTTCAGTTCATAACCCAAAAAGAGGGCAATGAGGCTCTATGTCTGGAAAAGGACTGGAAAGAAAAATACCGTTGGGTAAAGCAATGAATTCATCTATTAAAAATAACATTCTGAAAGATGAATTTCATGGAAACGCACTTCCTTGAAATATTTTCATTAAATGATATATTTATACTACAAAAGCTTTACGCCTTCTGGATATTCATGGATTGAGGCCATTAGCATTTTTTAGCTTGTTTTTGATGCATGCGACCATTGATATGTGGAATAATTTAAAGCTGTTTTTCCCCATCAGTAAGAAAAATTATTACAAGCAGAAAGCCTGAGTCACTGTGTGGTACATTATCACCAGCAATATAGTGAAAAAGAAAAGAGAAAAACTTTAAAATGTACTTTCAACCATTTTCATCAAGAACTGGCCTCACGTTTCACCCCCTGTAGCAACCATGGCTTCAGCACAGTTGGTTACATCATTATGGATGTGGACTTGGAAAGGACCATAGCATCTCCCAGGCATCCCCACCTCCTGCCTCTTCTCCCACTTTTAAAGAAAATAGCGAATACATTTGCAATGGTCTGAAAAACAGTGAGTTTTGGTTTTAAATTTAAGAGATTGGAAAAACAGAGTTGATCCAAAACTCTTATTTCTGAGAGCCTGCCAAGAAAGAGAGACAAGGATTTGCAAGAAGAGGAAGCAGCAACCTCAGGCCAAGACCCTGGCATCTCCATCAGACGTCCTGACAGAGGGAAGGGACAAGGCAGGCATACAGACGTCCTGACAGAGGGACAGGGACAAGGCAGGCATACAGCAAAAGCCCTGGCAGTTCGGTGACAAATTCACTCACATCCTCACGTCACGTTATTGTGCCGTCATCAGAGCTGCCACACAGCTGAGAAGAAGGTGTCTTCACTTAATGCTTTAGCTGAGTTCGAAGGATGAGGGCACACGAAATCAAAGCTTCTTTTTGGCATTTTTTTTTTTATTAAAAGGGTCTGTCTTTGTTGTTTTTCTTTTAAAGCTAACCCACTCCACAAACCCATTTTTAAAAGAAGACATCTTGAAAGCAACGCTAAGGGAGGACATGCACATCAAATATGAACAGACCCAAAATAAACAGCGTTGCTGTAAACACAAAGTAGGCAATTACATTATGGGCTAATGAGGCAAAACACACTGAAACAAGTTATCAGGGAAGCGCACCAGGACTGGCTGCTATCAGAGCTGCCATGGGAGAAAGCTGATGGAGATTACTTAGCACCAGATAGGTCCTAAGTAGGGTTTTTTACTAAAAGAATAGGAACATACAGGAGATGCAGCAATTTAGGGAATGGGACAAACAAGACCTATTTAAATGCTCCTGCACAATTTTTCACTGAAAGAGCAAGAGGATGCTTTGATTATAATGCAGTAACTTCAATACAAATTCAATTAATATGAATTCTTCTTTAAGAAATTAGAAATTAGCCAAGAGAATATGAGTCACAAGACTAAGACAAAGAGTTCAATATTATTAAAAAAATTTAAAGCTTAATGCAGTTGAGGATAACATCTGCCATTATATGAGATAGAGCTAAATACCCCACAAAGAATATAAATTGCCTTCCCTTCCAGCATAGTCCTCGCAGAAATGCTCCCCATTAAATATTGCTGCAATACCAAGCCCTTTCTAAGATTTAAGTTTCCTTTAATATATCTACTGGATTTACCACTCCAAGAATTTACACAGGTGCTGTAAATTGCTAATTCAGCAGCTACCCCTGTTGCTGGGGGAGGCGGATGGCCCCCCTCAGTGTCATCGATGGCTGAAATCCAGCACAGGAGCAAGAGGAAGGAGTATTTACCACCAAAACCATCAAACTGCCTCCTCTTTCCACTAAGGCTGCTTCAATTGAAGGTGAAGCCAATTTGGCTGCCACCTAATTGGCAGCGCTGAGCAGCAGCTGGCGGTGCATCACAGGACACGCTGGACAGTCAGAGGGACATGTACTCACACACTGAATCCACAAATAAATAAAGCAGGAAAAAATCATCACCACTTGGGAACAACTCACAGGACTTCTTTATCTAAATCAGCAGCTTTGGAGCAAAGCTTAAAAAATAAGACCTGTGTATAAGATGAAGCTGGTGGAGGTAATAAAAACAAGCTAAACTGTTACAGGGATATAAAGATTAAATATTTCCCCTGGGAATCTACCCATTAATGACTTGTTTCCTTTTACCCCCATTTACCTCTTTTTTTGATACTGTGGATTAACCCAGCTCAGCCTTCCCCCAGCACTGCAGCCAAAGCACAAACCAGCAAGTGCCACCGGTGCTAGGCAAGAGCTTCATCTCATCATCATCATCTTCCTCCTGCGCTCACTGAGCTACAGCACACAAATGGGTACCTTTATTCATCTTTTTACTCCCAAAACCACACTTTAGATTAAACACCTGTTTTCATTTCTCACCCCCCAGTGAGTTATGGAGCACACAACATGCATCACTCTCTGTCTTTACTTCTTACAGCCAGATTCTTCTACCATCCTCTCCCAAAAGGCTCTTGTCACTCCCTGGAACTTTTTAACCCCTCTTCTCCAGAGCTGCTCCAGGTCTGGGCTTCTTATTTGAGCACAGAGTGTGTTCAGTACTTCCAGGGAATATGAGAGTCTTAATATGTCCTTTCTTTACTGAATTACCTCTTCCGAGGTGTCCCTTTGCTTTTTTCATCCATGAGAATGGTGGCTCATTTTAGGATCAGGAAAGACAACGAGATGATCCCATGTCATTCTTTAGCCTTTCAGGGGTGAAAAAGGGAAAACATGGAACTATCACAGAATATGTCTATCAAAAATAAAATACTTGATACAGATCAGGTTGCAACTAGTTAAAAGAAACAAAATGTACCAAAGATGTGGTAAGAGTACATCTACAAATACAATAAAGGGAAAAGTTAACATCAACGTATTTAAGAGTAGGCAAAAAAATTCAAAATCCTAAAGAGTGGTATTATTAAAGAAAAAGCCCTTTTACCGGAACTACCAATTACTGGTGTGGCCCCCACAAATGACTTTGTAAATAACCACTTCTGTTTCCACTGTCATTCTCTGTGTTATTGTTTTGCTGTCTTCCCAATAAATGTTATGTTTAATGGTACTTATTGCCAAGGAGCACCTTCTCACCACCGTGACTCAGGGTACTCAATAACTACTTCGCTGTTGTGAAACCTAATGTGAAGGCCAAACCCTACCAGTCCACAGCATACTAAGTTCTAATAAATTGCTTAATTAATATATTCAATATAAATGACAAATTATGTTACACCCTTTACTTCCATGTCTTTAATTATCCTGTCTTTCAAAACATTTTAAGAAGTCTTACATCACATGGTCAGTCTTAAAAGCCAGAGATTTATAGTTATGGGCTGATTTCATCATTTATTTCCTTCTTTCTTATACATTTCAGCTCATATAGCTTTTTGCCTAGATTTATTATTTTACAATTATACAGAAATCCTAAGCTATATGTAAATCTATTCCTAAACACAGAAAATGAGATAAATATGAAGTGTTACATAAGGGGAAAACCCCAATTCTGACTGTGTCTATAAAATAAAAATGGTCTCTTAGTAACTGTTAATACTCAGGATAAAAGAATCCAATCTTTTAAAATAATCCAATGAAAATATTCACTCGGTGCCCAGTAGTTGTCAAAAAGGAAAGGACTGAGCTTGGAGATGCGGGCAAAAAAGCATTAGCAGTGCTCTTGTAAGCTTCAGGGAAGGGAAGGAGGGAAAAGTTCAGGAATGGTACCATTCGATAACATATTTTTTTTTATGTTCGATACAATTTACATTAACTATAAACTGAAAAAATAGGTGTGACAAATGAGGTTTTCAGAACGTTTAGAAAGGAATAATAGTTTGGGGGTTTATTTTTAAAAGTCAAATTCACTATCACATATCTGGAACATTTGACAAGCCCAGATGCATGTGGTACATAAGAAAAACTCTCTTTAACCTCCTTGACTTTATGATACACGCATTTAGGTGGCTCTGGCATGGATTCCCAATATGGTTTTAGGTCACACCGCCAGAGAATGAAATTCACCATAAGGAACAGCTGCTTCAAGAGACACACTCAACTGTGCAACCTGACTTCTCCCTCATACAAGTCACGCACATACATGGGCATCAAATGAACTGAAAATAGAGGTTAAGGCTTGTGTTTAAAACATGACTCAGAGCTGGAGATACTCTGCTCTTCCACGCTAGAGCCAAAAGAATAATTACAGACTAGAAACGAGCTTAAGAATGCACTTGGATATTACAGGTCTGTGTGAGATAAGGAGCATAAAGCAGTCAGGATTAAATGTCAGTCTTAACGGTGATTTCCTCACATCTGTGATTGCTCTGATAGGCGACGGCTTTACTAGCTCTCCTTAATGTTAAATTACAAGAGCTTAGGGAGCAGAGACAGCTACAAAGTAGAATAAACCCTAAACCTGACAAACCTCATGAACGTTCTTGTAATTTTATGTATCTTAACTCTGACATAATTGTCCCATGGAAATCCTTCAGTATATTACTGCAGATTATCCAGGGACTGAAGGAACCCACTATGAAAGATGCAAAAGCATTTAAAGACGTTCCAGTTACACTGGTTTCTGAAATGCTCCAGTATTACCTTGTGTGGGATCTTGTCCATCTGACTGGCTCTCTAATGTTCAAACTGTCGTATTAATGCATATACACATTCAGAGTAAGTGCATAGTTTAGTGCTCAGCCGGTTGTTGCTAATGCATTAAGCAGTAATGCTCATCTCAAAAATAATATTTTATTTGGAATCATGCTTCAAGTAATTGCTGAAAATTGGCTCTCAGCCCTCAAAACAATACAAGTTACATTGCACAGTGTATACAAGTATTTACAATGTCTCAAGAAATCTTCACTGAAAAACATCTCTTTGCTTCACACCATTAGCTATAATTAATTCTCCGTAAATTTTTAGTCAAACTGTGTAAAAAGATCAACTAGCTCTCCAGGTAGAGCAGCAATTCTTGAAAAATTCTCTTTTTTTGCAGTAGGCTGAGTAAGCAAATTTATCAATTTCAGCTGGAGATGATGCATACTTTCACAGCATGAATAAATGAAAGTAACCTTCTCCATTAGGATTCTGATCATGCTTTTTTTTTTTTCCCTTATATGGTTTTCAGTAAAATGTATCATTATATTTTATACATCTCATCAGACTTTATACATTCCACAGCCTTTCCTTCCCCAGTTAAAGAAGTTGTTCTTTGAATGTTTCTTCTTAAGTAGTTATTTCACTATTCTCCCAGATCCTCTCACTGCACTTACACTGGAAACCCTTTTTAAAGGTGATCAAAGCATGTGGAAACTCCTTCCTACTCCCCAGCTGATACCTCACATTTAAATCTCATTTGGGAATTTCTCCTTAGGGTCTTAGAGTTTTCATCCTTACTTTGGTAAAGCCTTGGCCAGCATAAATCTTTTGGCATAAATGATAAATTAAAAGCGACATAAGACACCACGTTTCATTGCATTTAAACCATCTGGCCCACTTAAGAGTTATATATATTTAATCCAGCATTCATCAGAACTGATGAAATGGATGTTGAGCATCCCTTAGCATCTTGAGAAAAGGTAAAACAAGGGAACAATGAGGATAGCTCTTCCTTAATCATACATTTTTACGCTAAATAGAAAGAGGCACTGTGAACACTGACATAATTCAGACAGATCAGCCACCCCTACCACAAAGTCCTTGATGACCACATTAAAATAGGCAAGGCTGTTGGCAACTAACATCTGCAGCACGTTGGGTTTCCTTATACGCTCCTGAAGCACCTAAGAACTGAAATGCACTTACTAAGCCAGACATTGCATACTAGCCTTTTACTCCTGCTCGGGGCTAGTTTTACAGTCAACGTGTTTATCACATTCTCAGTCCTCTGAAGTTCTTCCTTTTTTCTTTTTTTTTTTTCTTCTTAAATCCATGATATTTAGTCACCTGCCTCCTACTTCACACCAAACATTTTCTCTTTCTCAACTTGAATGTTTCTGAGCTGATTCTGTGGTAAGCAATACTAAGGAAAAAAATGGAATTTGCTGAAATAATACAAGGACTGCCTAGAAGTTGATTACAATTCAAGGGGAAAAAAACACAAAAAAAACCTTTTATAAATATTTTTTTCTCAGTACTTACATAATTAGTGAAGATCTAGGGCTACTACTGTTTTTAAAGAAGCAGAAAAATGTAGTAATGCCTGTACTCCTTCCTCCTTCAGCATGAAAGGCAAAAAGATAAGTGAACACCAAGTGATCCGTATTCCATTGCTGCATGATAAGGATGCGACTCCTGTACTTACCAAGGATTCCCAGGTTCAGGATACGTTGAATGGGCAATTGAATTGTTTGGATTGTGATTTTTAGGAAGTAACCCGTCTCTGTAACAAACTCTCAAACTGTGTATGTACAGAAGGCGTTCATTTCAACCACAGAGAAAGTACAAGACTACTTTGGAATGCAGACTGGAAGAGACTACATGAAAAAGGCCATTTTGCATGAATTCATGTCTCACTGCACAATCCCATACATCCAATATGAGAAATATGAGCTAATTATTTAACATTTGCATACAAATTACATATTTGTGGGCGTTGTGGCATGGTTCCCTGTGTGATCTGTGGGCCAATTTCTGAACCTCTCTGAATCTCTTCTTCCTTGTTTGCAAAACAGATTAACATTAGCTATGCAGGATGGGGTGAGGCTTAATTAATTCAAGTTTGTAAAAGGGCTTTCTGATCTTCAGATACTATACAGAAGAAGGACTACAAAAATCCATTTAAGAAGTAATGAAGCATGTAAGCCCACATCCACACAACAAACATTTGGTGTATCAAATTCACACAGAAAATTTGTACTAACATTTCTTTGCAGTAGCAGCAAAAACTACATCAGCAGAAAGTATAAAATATGTATATTGAAAATAACTAATTCACTTACTTCTTTCTAATTTCTAGGTCTGAAACTGGAACACATCTTAGGCCAGCTCCCAATACCATGAGGGATGATGTTAGTAACACAGTTACCCTCAGACCTAAAATAAAAAAAACAACAGTATTTTACAAGTTAAGTCAGCAATGTTGAAAAAAAAAAAAACACGTCGCCTAAATGTATATATTTACATGCAGTCTCATAGAAGTAATGCGTATCTCTTTCAAGTCATAAACACTTTGGTGCTTTGGTGCTGATATGAATTACAGACACATTATGAAATCCTGTGTTATTTTCTATACT
This sequence comes from Tringa tobata, assembly GCA_033628505.1. Classification (NCBI taxonomy): domain Eukaryota; kingdom Metazoa; phylum Chordata; class Aves; order Charadriiformes; family Scolopacidae; genus Tringa; species Tringa tobata. Next base: position 4,483,218 of record JAHREE010000228.1, on the reverse strand, counting down.
TACACTCCAGAATTACAAAGGCTCACTTTTGGCATGCTATCACACAGGATTGTTTCCAAAAATCTTACAGACATTCTTGGAAGTGAAAAGTGGTAATAAAAGTATCATCAAAACGTACTGTATTTTCTTTAGAATTAGAAGCATCAGGCAATATGCTCCAACGTGTGATCAGAAACCTAGATAGATCCGAAGAAAAATCTGGACTTGTACATTCTTTTCCAACCACTTAATGAGCGCAGACACAGCACTGTTATTGTTTTCTTTCATAATGCAGATATGCATTTCATCCTGAAAAAATAACTATTTATTCAGGGGAAAACAGTGCAAGTATTTTTTTGCAGTCCTTGCAATTAGGCCAAGCTTTTGCTGTGCTCAGCTCAAATTGTTAGAGGTTGTAAATATAGTACATTAGAAAAAAGCTACAATTGACTGATTCCTTGAATATGTTTTTTTCCTCATACTGTGATTCTCAACCGAGAAGCACTTAGATTAGAAACAACTTTGTCTTAGTGCTGCAATTCCTTTTGTCCATGGTTTACTTGCTGCTGCTAAGGTGTTTCCAGCAGCAGCAAACAGAAAGAGAACGGTGACAGCTCTGGGGCTTAATCTCCAGAATCTTGTAAAACACCAAAATCATAAATATGCACAATTAGAAACCACTGATACAGTCTATATCTGTGAAGTCGTAAAACTTGAAACAATTTCACAGCAGCAGACAGAAAATAAAGGGCTTCCATGTTCTTAGCAGAACACAATAAAAGCAATTAAATGATGACAAACACACAGTATCTCTAACATTAGGTGAAACTAGTATCTACCCAAAACACAGACTGAAAAAGAACAAGTCTCTAGGATAACTCACCTTGTTTAGAAACAAACGATTTTGTTTCTAAAACTACCAATTTTCAGAGAAGCCCTCCCTCTACGTTAATGACTGCTGTAATCAGTACAATTCAACCAGTAGTTGGCACTACATATTTTGTCTCCATGTGAATTTTATAAGGGTTTGGGATCATGTATTTTACCAAAACGTAATTTCAGAGGACGGGACATCCCTTTGCTCTTATTGCAATAGCTCTTAGTGAACCTCACTCCCAGGGATGCAATTCCTTGTGCTGGACACTGCACAAACACAACCGAAGACGGCTCCTCTCTCCATCAACATAGCCCAAGACAATCCAAACAAAAAGAAGTTAATGCTACATGTTTTCTGAAATGGAACTATGACTTCCTGTGGTATAACTCAGTCATTAACGAAAGGAATGCAACCTGCAGTCCCGTGACTCCGAAGGACACCTCACATCCCTGATGCCCTGGAGAAGGATCATCAGCCAAGAATATTTGTTTCCTTGAAGGATTTCCAATGCCTGTCCAGACTGACTTGCTTGACTCCGTGCTCAACCAGCACTTGGGGCTGTTAAACTGGTTTTTCAAGTGTGAGTGTTCAGAGAGACCTAACTAAATGCCCGGGTAATACGGCTGTTCAAAATCCTGTTTTTCTTCATGTTTGCTGTGCCACTCTGTGAGCCTTCGTGCCACGCTTAACCCCCTATTACCACACTGCACATGTCGTGGGGGTAACCCTTTGTATCAGGATGGCACACGTAACACTCGTGCACAGTAAGAACTCGTACGCAATGAGAAATAAATATTATTGATGGAAAATCAAAACATGGGCATCTTTTAACTAAAAAAAACCTTCAGTCTTCCATTTGGAAATGCTGCTGCAATGTTTCAGGAAAGCTCTAATGACGTACATATCACCTTCATATTATCCATGTAAACCATGCTCTTTTTGAATTGCATGTCACAAATCACAGCTCGTTCTGCCTTTCAGGAGACACAAGGACAGACACAGCCAGCCTGGAAGGTCCTGCTTAAGGACACAGGAGGTCCTGCCACAGGAGGCACAGGTCAGGTACAAGCCCAGGGCACAAATGAGTGTTATACAGAAATTTAAGTTTAAATCACTACAGGACATATGAGGAGTGTTTCCATATCAAAAATTCTATTTGATTTTTAATTAAAAAAACAACTCTAACAACAAAAAAAAGAAACCAAAATACACACACACAAAAACCAAAACAAAGAACACAAACCAAGAAAAAGTTTAAATTTAAATCTGCAGAAAATTTTCCAAAGAAAAACAATATGCAATTCAGTGAAAACTGAATTGGATGCTGAAGTTTTCCCCCAGCTGTAAGTTCAGGCTTATCTTTAATGTCAACCTCACGTCAGGCAATTTTAAAATAAAATCAGTTAAAGCCTCACAATCATGTATGTTTGATCTCTCCAAACATCCTTTGAAGTCCTCACCTTGAATACTATACACTGTAATGGACCACTTTTAAATGTTTTGATCACACAGATTATTCCTTGGCCTTTTTTTTCCCCCCACCTTAACATGTAAACACATCCCTAAAAACTCCTACAGTTAAAGCTGTGTGTTGAAAATGATGACACCACAATAAACAAGACTGTCAGACAAGCAGCATAGTAGACATTTTCTTTGCTAATTACATGATGTATTTCTACCCTCTAAGCACCTTCCTCTTTTATTTTGCTTTACATTTTAACTCTCTGAATCCCTCATCCTTTTCATATTTGTTAGAAATTGGTCTTTAATAGTATTTTTACAGTTATTTCAGTGTTTTTGCTTTGAACTTTGCAGTGGTCCTTAATCTGAATTGGGCATCTTGTATCACTCTGAAAAGTACACCCCCGAGTGTTTCAAAGAGCAGCATACATCATGGGGACAATAAACCAAAGTAACCAACCAAGCCTGAAAAAAAAGCCTGTAAACCCTGCAAGAAATTAATTTTCTATTTTAAGAGATCTAAGTAATTCACACAACCAAGATTTTGAGTCGGTGCCATTAACTTCATTAATGTTACCTTGTAAATACAACCGGTAACTGATGGGGGTCTGTGTGTGTGTGCCTTACAAATTAAAATCCATCATCCAGTTTCCAATCTCCTCCTATCAGAGATTTCTGTCACATGGCTGGAAAGGGAAGAAGCTTCCAAAAAGGGATTTTTGGCCAACGGAGCAAGTTTTCTGCTCTTTGGAGCCTTTCTCGTTAGCTGCTCCTCCCCACCCTGCTCTTGCAGGAGGTTCCTGGGCCCTGCAGGTTCCTCTGGTCGTTGGGCAAAGCGTGGCCACGGTCAGAACGGCCACGGTCATTGACAGCATTAGAAAAGTCCAAGCTAGCAGCAGAAATTGAGTCAGTATCAAAAAGACACATTATTTTTCATTTATGAGCGAAACAGTCGATATTGTTCAACTGTTTAACCCTCCTGCGACTAATAACACACTCTGCTTTACAACTTCAGCAGCCCACACTGCATTTACTGTTTTTTATTTCTTTTTATAACAGCTACCCACAAACTCCCGCCACTATTAGAGATTTAACACAAACTCTCAACCTACAATCCTCTTCACTCTCCTGCAAAACACAAAATTTTAGTCCTGCCAAGACCATGTTGTACTAGTAAACCTTGCTGTTCACCTGTGCCAGCGGGATGTGCTGACCGGGTCTGGCCCCTGGAACATTTATAGCCACCCCACCGGCTTTCTTTTTGGGAAAGCAGCTGCTGCAGGAACACACGTGGTGGGATGAACCCAGAGCCCCCTACCATCCACAGCCTGACACAGAAAACAGGCAAACACCAACACAACACGACATGGTCTCGCACCGGAGTGGGAGGCAGTGGCCACCGGTGGTACCCAGCTGTTCTTCTGCTCCTTCACAGCAACATCAGGTGATAGCAACCAACACATGGGTGTTGCAAACCTCCACAAAAACTCTTCCAGCATGCCTTATTGCCAAGATACTTTTTAAAGCACATGAAAAAAAAATTCTTCCACACACACACACACTGCATTACTGACTGGTAACCAGTTAAGTGATTTATTATGCTCAGTTTAATAAGAAACGTAATAAAAGATGGTGTATAGCTACAACGAACTCCTCATTCCAACTATTTACACATTATTAGTTTGTTATTCAGAAAGAGAACATGATTAGCAACTGCATAATACTTTTGTAAGCTTATGACCATTCCTTCTCTCACCTGTCAGTCACCCCTTACAATAAAACACCGTAAAACATATGACTGACTGTAAAAAAAAATAAAAATCCTTACACAAAACACACATTCAAGCCAAAATTGTTTGCACATTGAGAAGCGGAAGTTTCTACTTCTGCTGTCTAGTGGCAGCGAACAGCCTGTGCATCCCCCGGACAAAGCCGATGTATGGCAGCACCCCGGGTCCCCAGAACTGCTACAGACCCCCCAAGAGCAACACACCTCGGGTTCAGAGCATCACACAAATGGCAGATACCGTTTGGGTTTTCTCCCCCCTTCCTAATGACGAGGGAGTTTTCTTAGGGGGAAAATTCCAGTTGGACATGCAGAACAGCCACTTGTCACCTTCCTGCTAGGATTAACGGAAGTTTGGCCAGAGGAGAGGGTGTGGGATTCAGCCCCCCGCCTGGCACGGCAGCGGTGGGTTTCCCTCGTACAGCTCGTGCATCCCACGCTCGGGTGCATTAGCATTTGAGGATTCTCCTTCCTTCAGCTGCTGAGACTAAAATCAGTCCTCACAAATACAGTATACAACAAGGCTCTAATTAGAAGCAAGTGACATCAGCCTGCTGCACATTTTCACAGTTTTTAGAGACCAGGCTGGAAGAAAGAACGGTCCCTTCTGACACTGAACTGAGAGCATTTTAATTTGCTTAACTACTCTACTACTATTTTGACTAAAGCGTATCTCGCTAAATAAAAATAATGTTCCCTTGATGCACACACATCAGGAAACGAAAAATTCAATTTCAACAGCCATTCCAACATTTCACCATTAAATTGTGCTTTTCCTTTCAATTTAAAGCAAATTCAGTTGTCAAATAAATTCTTGCTTTGCCTGCCTTTCTTGACAAAACAAAGCGCAGGATCTTGCATTTTTTCTCTACAAAGTTAACATGTAATGAACAGCTTTTACCTTTGGTTTCAGCAAGCAAAGCATTGACCTCCCAAGTCTTTCACAGTTTTTCTTTAGTTCTAGAATTGTTTCTGTGTCTTGTCTAAATACCCTCCTTATTGTTCAAGCATCCTTTTTAAAATGGACTTCTTTGCTGGATACCAATTCTCCATTTCATAGCACGGGTCTGTTTCTCTTCTTCCTTAATGAATGCTTTTACATTTAGCCGTAATAAAACAAAAGCTTGATTAAACAGCTCACTTTGTCAGGGAATCCTGAAAGCTCTGCACAGAGACCCTACTTCATCGTTATCTACTGCTCCAGAAATCTTTGTATTTTAAATGTAATTCTAGCAAAATTATACTAATAGCTGTGCCATTTACTCTCACAGGATCAATTACCTTTGTCATGATTAAAATACCAAAAAAAGAAATTGCTACGTTTCTGCTAAACACAGCGAATAAAACTTCTGTTGTGCCTGCGCCTTGCCGAATTGACTGCTGTCATTAGGGACGATAAGCAGCAATCCTCCTTCAAAAAAAACATCCTTGTATCAAGCAATACAATTCTCAAAAGAAGAGAACCTTTTCACTGATGTAAAAAGACTTCGTAGCTGAGATGTGCTCCCAATCTTTCTGCTAACGCATGGAACAAACTCGAAAAATCAGTAATATCGGGCTTGCCTTGAATTCCACAAAAGCACTTGATTGCAGAGGAGCATAAATTGTCTTTGGAAACTCAATGGAAAATAAATATATTACCAAGAATAGCATCAACTACACTCAGAAGCAACAAAAATTGGGAACCAAATACAAAGACCTCATGCAAGAGAGAAGAACTACCAGCTCATACGAAGTACAATATGTACAAACACAGGAGCTTCAACTGAAATAGTTCCTGTGGTTTGATACAGACTTTCTAATCAGTATCAGAAATCCAGAAGAGCCAATATCCCAGAAGCGCCATCACCAGTGATGCGGGGGAACCCGCAGGGATGTCCCTGCCAAATGAGGAATTAAGAACGGTGCCAGGCATCAGATCTGCCCCAAAGATAAAGTTATTTCTGCTGCTAGCACTTGCTGTCAGACACAGCAAGACCACGTGCAAAACTGAAAATACGAAAGCCAACACTTGTCCCAACCAGTCCTTCTTCCAGTAACGAAAAACTGATAACTCTCAGATGAAAAATGTACATTCTCTGCAGAAACAGCATCATGCGAGTCCTTGTAATAACAGCATCACTCCTGAATTATGAGTTACTTAAGAATCTTCTAAAAAAATCTGACACGACTAACAGACTCAAAGCACAAAATTTAGCTAGCCAGGTGTTTCGGAGAGAAGACAGTCATCTTGAGGGAAATGACTGAACACGTGTAACAACTGAAACAGATATAGAAGCTGCTGGGACACAATTGTGAGAAGCAAAGCTGCAATTGAGAATTATTATGACAATCACACAACCACCCTGCAATTCTTGAGCTGCTACATCTTTCTCTATGTGCATCCTGATTGTAAGGGAACCAAAATACTCACGTATTCCCACTGACTGCTCTGCTCACTCCTGGTTTGTACTGTAAATACTCTTCTTGCTTTACAGGCTTTTGGGCCAGGTTTTGGTGGGGTTTTTTGCCCATTAAAATAATTATTTTTCTGTTTCCTCTAAATACAAGAATTTGACTGCACCTGTTAGAAGGAAGAATAAGCTATCACATCCACGTCAAGAGGATGCAGCGTGCTTTTGTCTCATTTACATCAATTAGGTCAAGATAATATGTTCAGTGGACTCACCACGTTTTAACATTATCTCAGTGTATCAGGCAAGCACATAATCTCTAAAAAGATGTCAAGGAAAGTATAGCTTAATTCTCCAACTCTACTCCTCTAAGCTTAGTCGTTATAAATTTAATGACCCAGGTTCCTTTATGGTGTCTTATGGAGTTAGCGCCACTAATGTGGATTTAACCACAGTTGGTGGCAGACCATACATATATATATGGTATATATACAGGTATATATGTATATATGCCTGTAAATACAAGGCAAGTATTTCAGAGTTTGTGCAGCAGCTTAAAAGTTTGGTATCGTAAACAAAGTAGCCTTGGTTTTAAGAACTGAACAGGTTTAAACTGAGCTTTTGGATATACAAAAAGGTAGTTTACAATTATTGAAGTATCCGAGTATTCCATATCCGAGCTAAGGATTCCAAAGGATCCTAACAGTTTAACATCAGCAATGGAAAAGCAAATGGCAAAAGATGCAGATTAAAAATCTGCATTGCAGGTTCCTACAAGTGTTGTTAATTCCATTTATCAGTCCAGAGACTGACATTTTGCCTGAATAGACAAACAAAGCGCTGAGTTGAATGGTATTTGCCTGCAGATCAAGATGCTGATTTTAGAATCAGTTTTAGACTCTTTACTAAAATATCTCCTATTCTTTAATACCATGGGTTTTTTGGCTTCAAAGGAGACCAATTATTTTAGCCGTTTATTGATATTATACATTTTACTGCAGAGAGCATCCATTTTATCTGCAACTAATCCAAGTGCAATGAACCTCTCTTAATCCTTGCAGAGCACCTCTGAGAGAAGAGCGCAGCGGCCCGGGGCAGTGGGACCTGCATCTCTCAACGTGCCTTATGAAATTGGGCAAGCCACTTATCTTCTGCTTCACTTGGCTCTTTTTTCCCCCCTCCCTCTGCCTTGTTTAGTCAGGCTATAAACACACAGAAACAGGAGCCAGCGTCCCCATTAGAAAGGCTAGTGTATTAGGTCTTCTCTTCACCTGGGGTCAGTGCAGTGCTGGGATACAATTTAAAAAGAAAAAGAGCTATTTGAGCGCTCACTAAATCTATGAAACTAATACACAAACACTTGTAAGGGTTGTTCTTTCTTACTTCACCTCAGGTACCTGCTTCCACTCTCAACTCCAATATTTACTGAAACATGAAGATTTGGGTGAATAATTTAACCCATTTTTGCTATTTGATAACATAGTGTGTACATGCGTGCTGGTGTACACATACAGAGAGAGATGCAGTGCAACCCACAAAAACAGCTAATAATGCAGTCGGGGACTAAACCTCTTCGTTAATTTTGAAGCTAAATTATGGATGCCCATTAAAAAGTTGCGAGACAACAAGTGCAAGACAACAAGCCTTCGCTGTAGGTCTCGCTGTTGTATTCCCGGACGAACGCCGACAACCCAAGCCCTTTTAGCACCGAACAAGGAGGAGGGAAGCTTTTTCTTCCCCCTCATCTCAAGGACTCCCGATTGCACAGCAGGCTTAATTACCGCACAACTAACTACAGATCCTTACCTGTGGTGACAGAGAGGAAAAACAATCTCTCTCTTGTACACATCTATCAGGGAAGATGTTGTGTCATTATCTTAGTGGTACTTGCCCACACCACCCAACGGTGCATGAAATTCTTCATTTTAAGAAATACAGAGGCATTTTGCTTTGCCACAACAGACCTTCAAGAAGCAACTACGCAGCAAGGATTGGCAGCCACCCTTAATACTGCCTAGTGCATCCACTAAGTGGGACACCAAGTGCAAAGTTTCTCCTTTTTACTGTCCCTGCTGAGAGTCTGGGGAAAAGAGAGCCTTAAGAGTCCCATTGACGCAGTTTCCATGTGGGTCTTGTGACTTGTAGGAAAGGTCACTGGAGTAAGCTTTGAATTTTCCTCTCTGTGAACAGTTTCAATGCTACTTTAACATTAAAATGCTTCAAACACTACTTAGGGTACATAGTTGATCCTAAAAGACACCTTTTGCAGCACTGTAATGGGTCCTAAACCCCACTACATTTTTTAAGGCTCCTCATCAACTCTTTATGTTCACTCAATTAACCAATTAAAATTGGTTAACAACTCCACCTTTCTCAAATATTTAAAAGGGGAGGCACCCATCAAAAATAACCAAGTAAAACAAAAGGTTTCCAAATGTAGTTGTATTTGACATCTTGTATTCCAGAAAAACATCAGCAGACTTTGCAAAAAGCAGAAGACCTCTCACTTTCAAAACACATCATTCCCTCAGGCTGAGTCATACGGATTTCCAGCTTTAAAAAGAGGAAAAAAAAAAATATCTAAAAATCCTCTCGCCTACAAATCTGCATGAGAAAGCTTAATTTGTGGCTTTTGAGGAAGTTGGAGCCCTGATCACAAGCTTCTGTGGCATAATTATAGTTACAGCACGGCTACAGAGCCACAATAGCACAATGCACGTGAGAAGCATTAAAAAACAAAATTATGGCAGGAAGTGATGGAATAGCTCTGAATGTCACCACTGAGAGAAAACAAGAGCAAACCACAATTTCCCTTGCCCCAGGATTATAACTAACAAAATTCTTAAAGAAACTTGTGCCAGTGAGGTCTGTGGTCTGCTCAGCTGAGGCTAAACTGGGTTGCCACTGGGAGAACTCAAGCAACGTTCTCCACAAAATTTGCAAATATTCTAACAGAGAACTACTGAAGCATTATGTTTCTTAAATTCCCTTATGAAAAAAGACTGAGAGAACTGGGACTCTTTAGCCTGGAGAAGAGAAGGCTGAGGGGAGACCTTATCAATGCCTATAAGTATCTAAAGGGTGGTTTGAAAGAGGAGGGAGCCAAACTCTTTTCAGCGGTTGCCAGTGAGAGGACGAGGGGCAACGGGCACAAGTTGGAACATAGGAGGTTCCACTCAAACATAAGAAAAAACTTCTTCACGGTGAGGGTGCCAGAGCCCTGGAACAGGCTGCCCAGGGAGGTTGTGGAGATTCTTCTTTGGAGATTTTCAAGACCC
>JAHREE010000228.1:4421796-4463538 GCA_033628505.1 Tringa tobata | reverse complement strand
AAAAAAAAAAAAAACTAATGAGGTGTTTCATTTTGGCTCGCTTAGGCATTCTGTCACAAAGTCTGGAACTTGGCTTGGTAAATGTCTGTGTGCTTAATTGGGGAGAGCTGAGCCGCGGGACCCAGGGGGGCTGGTTTTAGACCCTGCAGCCATGGTGAAACTGGTGATGCGCTGGGCAGCAGACAGCTGAACTTCACACGTGGTGCCCATCCCATGGTTTTGCAGCCAAAATCACACACTCCCATGAAATCTTCGCAAAACATACGGGCACTGCATTTTGTTTAGCCCACACAGCTCCGTTTGCTAGACTGAGGTTCAAATTAGAAGTTGCACTGAAGGTGGAAAAAGGAAGTTTATACCAACTGAAATCAGCAGAATTGTGATCCAAAAGAAAACGAGACTTTGTCTAGAAAAGTTCAGGAAACTCCCCCAGAAAAAATAAAATTCGTGCACAATTAAAAAAATGGGGAGACGTAGGGATGGTAACAAAGTAAAATTTGAGCTTGCTGTGTACAACTGTAGGGACAAAAATAAAATACAGTTAAAAATACTGGACAAGATTCAGATTTAATCGTGACCAATGCTTATTCCAGTAGTGCTTTGGGGCTCCAAGTAAGATTAATTCCCTGTTTTACTATGTCTTTTTCCATACATTACCAGCTTAGCATAGTTTAGCCTATGCCAAAATGTTCTTTCAATTTACAGTGGCTATGTTACTTCTATAATATAATTGATTTGGTGGCACTGTGCCAAAGACGAAGTGCTGTCATTTGCAGAAGTAAACAAAGTGAAAAAAATACTTCTCTCTGTGAACATTTTTCAATTAACTGTAGCAACTGTGTGGGTTTCTTGGTTTTGTGGCAGGAAGCCCATCCAGAGATAAGGCAAGCAGGGCTTTGCAGTGTCCTTTAACTGCAAATCTTGCCTCGTACTACCTGCGTAGTAAAATGAAAACTTGAATATAAGCAGGATAACACTTTGATAATTTATCCAGGCCACCTCATCTTATGATGGGCTTAAAGATATTTTGTCTTCTGTGTGGGTCAGCAAGAAAGAGAAATTTCTGAGAAACAGCAACAAAAGAAAGGAGCTGTCAACATAGGCTCAAAAAACTCGGGGTTATTTGCTATGACTTAATCATGATTTAAATAATTTACTTTAATTGCTTGATTTTAAATCGCTCCGTCTTTTCATAGCTTCACAACCCATATGCGCATCTTTCAGTCATGGCCTGACCTTTTCTATTCCAGCTATTTAATTAACACACTGTAATATTCTGTGTGAATTATTCTTGTTTGCAGGATATGGTACCATTTAAATTTGTTAATGTAAAGGAGCAGTGCATTGTTGATAAACTGTTGGAAACCAAATTAGCTTTATCTTGCAGCTAGCTGATTGTATTATTTCACTCATGGGTATAATACTTCCCTAAATATGCTAATTTCACTCTTTTCTCCGTGTGGTGACATTTTTACTGTTCTCATTACTGACATTTGTAATATTTGGGGTGGGGAAATCTTTTCTTGCTTTAACCTCATTATAATGTGGCTAAAGAGATTTGAATAATATCAGATGAAGTGCACATACATTCAGCCAAATGGAAAGGTTATTTTGTCTCCTGGCCCAGAACTTTTATGCCTATAGCAGCACTTGTGTGGGCTTAATGGTGCCTAGAACCAAAATTGTGATACAGAAGCCCATCTGATTACTAATTGCCCAACCATGATAGCATATCCAATGGTAGGTGGCTCCATTTCAATCCTAAAAGCTCTCAAGGTGGTTGCTTCTCCATATCCATGCCTATCTGCCTGTTTCCAGCCTAAAACCTTCTGGAATTCATCTTAGGAGTGCTGGCCTCCCTGTTTCTGATACCTCTCTCCCAACAATTCCTAACATCATGTGGACAATCTTGCTGGCATTGAGCTCTGATAGACTAGTGGTGATGGATGAAAATTACATGGCTGAAGCTGTTCTTGCTGCCAAATGCTCGTCCCATCCCTGAGGCAGGCCTCGCTGATCCGCTTATGGGTTGGCACCGAGACTCTGCTGATTTAAGCCTGGCTTATTAAGATAAACTGAAGGCCTTGACAGGTTTGTTACAACCTTGAGGCATCTGGAGAGTCCAATTCAGCTTAAACAGACCTATCATGTAATAGCTGAGCTGAGCAGTCCAGGAGACTGTCCCCTTCAACGTGCAGCCCCCAGTTCCTATCACATCAGGAAGTGCCATTTGCCCCCTCCAGTCATCAGGTTTTTGACACATTTGCTCTCCACGTGACTTTCTTCAGAGAGATTTGACGAACTTCAGCATCCCCTTGTTTCAACAACTCCTAACATCGTGTGGACAATCTTGTACTTCCTTGTGTCAACTTGTATGTCACCTGTCCAGTAGCAATTGATTGCATTTTGGCACAAAATGGGCAGGACCCAAAATTCAGTCAAAGATTGAAAAGTGGTGTTTAGCCAATTCTGAATATTCCCTCCAGCATCCAAAAAGAGGCCTGTTTTCCAGGGATTTCACTCAACTTCTAGTCTTCAGCTGGAGTTGTGACAATGAGGTTTGAGAGCTGCCGTGAACAGCACTAGTGCAGCAGGGAACTCTGATGATTTTCTTCTTTACACCCCCTGTCTTGACCAGCACCCTTGAAGTTGGGCCTGTGAGGTGTGAGCAAATTCCATTCTTCCCTCATCAAGTTTTGACATTCCTTTCCTTTTAGTTACTTAGGAACAGGTTGTTTGGGATCTGCTCTGTTTTGGGCTTGGTTTGGGCACCTTCCAATCTGTGTATTCTGTACCTTTCGGCATCTTTTCTTGCCTTACTTTTTTATCAAGATAAATAGACTTCCAGCTGTAACGTCATACAATGATTTCCTTGTCCTTCATGAGGATAAAGGTTTTACAGTGCTTCCTTTTTTCTAGTATCAACAAGAAATGAAAATACAGACACGTCCTCAGCTTATGAAAGCTGAACAGTTTTATTAAATTCAAATATCAGTGTCATCCAGTGGGCACTCACTTATGCCTTTTGATGGGAGGCTCTGTATATCCACATTGCAGAGTGATCGCTGTGGTGGAGATGATTCCAAGGTTTGTGGTGAGCCAGAGCCCATTGCAAGGTCCTTTAGGAAGATGTGGGGTGACTCCTTTTTCTTGTGGAGTGTAGTATTGTGGTTGGCCAGTGAAAGACATCTCACCACATTCCCTGTAGACTACACTGTAGGTTCTTTACTGTAGCTGTCAAAAGGAATATGCAGCAGGCACGCTTGACTTGAGCTTTGAGTGCATTTATAGCATTTTGTGTTCCATTTCTGCGTGTTCTGCCATTCATCATTAACAATGAACGTATAGATGATGATTGTATCTTCTTTGAGGAGGAGGTGGAAGCTGCATGATGTCTTTAATCCAAGCTCATTTTGATGGATACTTCCCTACCTCACTTAGACAGTTCAGGGTCTTAAGTATTTTAGGGAGGTTATATTCGAGCTCCAACCTCAGCAGACCATAGTCCCCATGTTCTTTCTTTCATTTTATTCAGGGCAACCATGAGTAAGTAACTGCAAACAACATCAACAGAGTATTTTGCATCCCAAAGTTACGTTAGGGAGGTTCAGTTTCAAAGACTGATGGTTTCCTGTCTTGAAGACCTGAGAATGATGGAAATGAACCAAGTCACATAAGGAGGTTAGGCTTGAGTTGGGAATACAGAGTATAAATTTCCACATGTCTCCTTGGACTAGGACCGCCTCAGGGTGGATCTCATTGTCTCAGAAGGTCTAGTCATATTGCTCTGGTACTGGTCTGTCCATTGTGTCTCTGGTGAATGCGTGTCTCATTTCTGATCAGACTTTGGCATTGTTCTCCTGTTGTCTTTCATCAAAGCATCAAGCAGTAACTGTATTGCTCTGATATAATTAATGATGCAGGCGTTAGGAAGTTTGTCACGATTGGCTGTCGTATGATAGGTATGCCATCTGCTTACCAAGTGAGTCTTCTGAAGACCTTGTCTGGGTAGGTGTTTGTGATCAGATCCATTTGAAGACACGATGCTCACAAAATGTTTGTTTGGAAATGTGACTATATCATGTAATTCTGTATAGAAAGAAGAGACACAATGAAATTCTTAGCAGTAGATACAGTAGCAAGAGATTTTAATTTCTATTAGAGTATTTCAATACAAGCGATGGTAAGGCACTTTGGATGCCTTGGTATAAAAGTACAACTTTAAACTTGTCCAGTTTTATTGTTTTGCTAGCGCTCAGGGAGTTATCTTAAATGTCTAAATACTATGTACTTTTGAAGACTGGATATAGAAGACATTATTGTTTCTAATACTAATATTGAATTAGTCAATCATTGACATAGTGACATTACTGTTTAAATGGAATCTGAAAATACTGAAACTCCTCTACTGAAAGGACTTTTCCAGATATACTAATAGGTTAACAAGTACTGAGTTTTGGTAAATTTTGCATATCACAAGAAGCTTCCAAAATTCAAAGCAGCAGCACTGTCATGGTTTCTTCTAAAATTAAAGGTCACCTTCAGTCTCCAGAAAAGCAGGTGCAGCTGATTAGAACAAGAGTTCATGCACATCTGAGTGGAGATTTGGGCCTGCAGAGTCCTTGATCTTCGCTGATATTTAGCTCTTGGTGTTTACAGATAAAGAAACTTTGCAGGCAGTTGTTATTTGAAAAAGAAAAGAGAAAGAAAATCTCTGGAGGGAAGATGGTAAAGATATGATGACACCACTAGTAGCAGCTTGTTGTATTATAAAGTTGTGAAAAATAAGCTCCTGTGTAACAAGGCTGTGCTTTTTCAGTAAAAGCAGTTTCTTTTATGTTTAATATTTATATTTCAAAAGAGAACTAATACTAATGAAGTGTTAAGATTGAAAATTAAATTAGAAGAGCTTGGTAGCTCACATTTTGATGAGCTGTATTAGGTTGAATGTATCTTTAGCTCTACATTATGTCAAAGCAAGATTTTACATTCTTTATATGAACCCCAAGATTCAAAACATACACCGTTAACAGTTTTTCAGACAAATTTCATGTTCCATGAGAACCTTTAGAAAGAGAAATAGCAACTTGAAATAAAGGTTAAGCTCACTTCTGGTTGTTTTACCCATGCTGAAAGAAATGGAATGATGTAAACAGATGGAATAATAGCCATGCTTTTTGTTTAGTGTTCCAATAGTAATGGCAATTCCTGAATCTAACACCCTGATTGTGCACATTGGTTATTGTGCACTTCAGAAACTGGTCTTGAGGGTCACGTGGTGGGTCTCTCTGGTTTCTTTCAGTTCAATAATTTATGTAATTCAAGAACACTTCTTTTATTCTTTTAAAGTATAATTTCATTCTGATAATTATGCCTGTAATTGACTCAGTCATTAATCACAATTTGTATTCTATGTAGTATAATAGTGAACAAAGTCATGTATATTTCCATCATAACCCCTTTGTGGATCAAATTCAAAAGGCTCACTTGTTTTATTGACTATATATTACAATGGCTTATGGGGAAAAAGGTATTTTTAGAATACTGTTGACTATTACTGACTATTTACTACAATATCTTATGGGAAAAGGGTGTATTTTAGAGGATTTAGATTCTCTTGTTGCTGTCATTGTAAAGTTCTTGTCAGTCAAGTTTGCAGGACAAGACAACGATAAAGTCATAAATGGTTGCAGTTTCTGACAGCAAATTTTATACAGTGCATTCATCAGTTTGAGGAATAGAAATAGAAATAAACTTTACTTACAACATGAATAAATTATTTTTTTCTTAGAAATATAGATGTTAGTTCCCCGATGTGCCAGTTCCCTTACTTGCAATCATAATGTTATGTTAGCATTAAATTTTGTATTAAATTTCCCATCTATTAGGAAACGTCGTGAGAAATGTGTATCAGTGCCAGTGGGGTGTTGGGGAGGAATGGCTTTGCTACTAAATTTCCTCAGCAGCAGGTGGGTGTAATTTACACCCAAACCACACAGGAAGGTGGAATTGTAGCAGCCTAACTTAAGGAAGCGCAGTCTCTCCTGGTGGAAGGTTTTGGTCAAAGACTTCACAAGAAAGCGAAGTGCCATTGATCGGACAAATGCTGCGGTTTGATTATGTTTCATTTTGCTTTTAGCAATTTTCAGCAGTAAGTTTACCAAGGTCATTGGAAATACGTTTAGTGTGACTTCTGTCAGTTGCGCATATCCTAATTTTCCTGGGTTGAAGGGGCTGAGATGGAAAGGGGATATTTCAAGTGGCAGAAGATGCAGGCAGGAGCTGTAAAGAAAACGAGGGAAAGGAAAGCATTTCTTCTACTACAGGAGAGCAGAGGAGCTGGAGTCATTCAACGTTTGGCTAGTCAGCTGGAAACCAGCACCACTGCTTTCTAAAAGTGCTCTACGGGATGGGAGGAGAAGAGACAACAAGCAGGAGCTGGCCAGGGGTTCAGGAAGAGCTTTCTAGGAAGAGTCCTAGGGAATTTAGGAAGGAAATTCATTGCTGTATGCTTGAGATGATACACTGTCATTTAGCAGTGCTGTATGTATTCTGGGAACAACCTCTTACTCCACCCTAAGAAGCCCGGCAGCTATTTCCTTTTCTTTATTGGAAGGATAGTTTGAGGTTTGAGGGCATAACCTGCGCTCTTATCTTACTTCATTATTTTGAGTTGCCCAGACCTACCGTAAGAAAAAACCATACAGTGCTCAGCCACAGCAGGACTGGAAAGTGGGCGCAAATTCCTGTTTTGGCCTCTTTTCTTTTGTTCCCCTCCCTTGGTAGCAGCAGACTCGGAGGGCAAGGAAGGGTGTGTTGGCTTCAGGCTACCAGAGGAAGCTTCAGGTACCAGTCTTACCAGTGCAGAGATGCGTTTGACCGGTCTATCCTGAGAGGCTCCGTGCTACTGCTAACTATCCTTCAGTAGCCAAAATACTTATGGAAATCTAGGTTAGATGCCCCCCAGCTATGCTGCGTCTGCAGTACTGGCATACCCAGAGCCAAAAATAATAGTAACAACAATAACTGGTCAGGACGTAATACCTAAATGTTCTCGTGGTATATCCTGAACGCTACTGGTGTATATTTAGATGCGTTCTGTTTGCCCAGAGCACGCTGATTACAGCGCATAACGTTGTAATCACATGCAGATTATTTAAAGTTGTTTTTTAATTTACGGAGCTAATGTACTGTGGAATCATTAAGTCTGACCTCCAAGCCAAGTCACTTTTCTTTGGTTCGGGGAATTTCCCATCCTCCCCCATACCTTCTTTTTTCCTAGTCCTAGTTGTTAGATAGTTAAGATTTTGGAAGTTAGTTGATCTTTTGAGTGACCTGGCTGCTTTGTATTAATGTACTGAAAATGCCATTTTTTTTCTTTTAACTTTTTGTACATTTTTTAAAAAAAGAAGTAAGAATGATGAAGCATTACGGATTTGCAAGAAAAACAATTTGGTGATGCTTATAATAAATACGTTGACAGGATTTCCTTCTACTCCCTCTTTTAGAAAATAGTTTTAATACCTCTCAATTAAATCTCATATTTAAGCAGCAGGGTGTTTTGGCAGAAGCCAACTACCACGCACTAATGAACTCTTTTCATTTGCTAAATTATTTTAAATGAATGACAGTACATTTAGCTTTTTAATGGCAGTACATTTAACTTCTGAACAACTTTGATCAAGTCCACTTTTTGTCAGACTGCCTGCTGTGCTAAACTCTTTGTTCCCAAACCCCGCTCAGTTACTCGGAAAAATCCTTAATCAGAAACATTACATTATTTTCTCTCTTAAAAGCACAAAAATCTACTGGAAAGTACTTAGCCAATTCATCGCTTTTATTTTACCTGCCCTCAGTACTGAGGTCTGGATAAGGCTTCATATTTGACAAGACTTCATGTAAGGACGACTGGAGAGCCTTGTTTTATCAGTTGGAAGATCTCTATATCGCAATGTGTTACCTTTCTAAAGAACACCTACGTTTTTCGCCAATTATATAAGCTGTCACAGTTACAAAACTTGAGCAAAAACTTGGTTTGGTTTTTCAGTTCCTGGCTGGATTCTTTACATGCCTTGTGTAAAGGCAAAACATGAGACAAATTATTCCTGCTTCCTTTTGTACTGTGCAGCCACATCATTTGTTGAGCCTGATAGAAAGAACTAATTTAACAGTATTCCTTTTCTCTTTTGGATCAGAGTACAACTGAGAAAATGAAGACTCCAACAGAGCTTTTCTTTTCAAAGGGAATATGCATTTCTATTCTCTCCTGCTACCAGATCTCCTGTAGGAATTTGATATCGAATGCCCAGGATATGCCACGGGCGTTTTGTTTCTTTGCAACACGTTTTATTTATACACCTTTCACTTAGAGACATCTGTGTCCAAATTGTTTTGCCTAAGAAATAATTACCATCAATTTCAGGTTAGGAAATACTGGGAAGCAAGAGCCCAGCTTATGAGGTCTTTGTGAACCTATGATAACAGTAAGTAAGGAAAAGATTATTATTATTATTTTAAATTACAAATTTTTCTTCCAATCTCCCTTTCAAGGAATACCTTCAGATATATCTTTTAGTTACCTTTTACTACCCCTACAGTATATAGTTGCATCAGAAATCTCTGTTGGTCATGAGCAGAGTTGTCCAAATTATCATAATATCTATTTGATGGAGTATATTATATTTACATTTTATTGCGTGCCTTTTCTCTAACAGGCATTTAGATATGCATGACAAATATTATGGGGAAAGAATTATGTTTAGCTGACTGCTCTTCTCACCAAGGAATACATAAAACTGAATCAAGACACTTAAGGAGTCTTTGCACAAAATTAGCAGAATCCCCATTTGTCTTTGCAAGAGGACTAATGTTGATTTATCTAATGCTTTAAATTTTCAAAAGCGTTTCAGACTTCACTGCTGATTATATCATATGTATTGTACGTGGTTATTTTATCTATATCAGGAAAAGATACATACTCATTTAACAATGATTTCAATACTGTTTGAAGACAGGAATGATTAGCATCTTACTGAGACACACTGTCCTCTTTCATTGTTTCTAAATATTATAGGGAAATAGGTTTATAACTGAATAAAGCATGGTGACATGAAGAAAACTCCTCCAGTTAATCTTCAGTAGAGGAGAGGCTATTTAGTCTAATTGTGGTGGGTTTTTTTTGTTTGGCATTGATACAAACTCTCCCAGTAGCTTGAGCTCTGAGCTTCCTGCTGAATATTCACTGCGGTTAAAACCACACCTTTCAAAAGCACAATATGCGTGTGGAAATCACATCAGAAAGAATCAACAGTTGGCTTCAGTGAGCCTTCCTGTCTCTCCCAGTAAAATTTCTGCTTTTGTAGCACATCCCATCTATTGGCTGAAGTTGCAGGGTAAACGGGAGCTTTTTCAATAAAACTCAGCTTCACAAAATCCTCCAAAAATGTGCCACCAATTTCTTGCAGTTCTTTGGATTTACATCCTCTAAAATAATTAAATGCACTGCCATTAAAACAGAAACAATTCAGCAGTCAAAAAGACAACCATGCGGTGATAAACTTAGCCTGAGCAGGAATAATTTCGTTTTTATGAGTTGGAAAACCTGAAAGGTACGTAAGGCCAGCCAGCTCCCACATCATGAAAGCCACCTCTTCATGACATTATAATTGCACCAGTTAAAGAGAGAAGAAGTTTTACAAACCCCTCTGGGAGTGTTCAGATCTGGATCGAGTCTCGCCTTTAGCCTTTGAACAACATCACTGAGAGAAAACATGCTGAGCTTTAACCTCTTACCACACCGACAGCCAGCTCCTGGTGGCTGCACCAGCACACACCCTTGTGTCTCCATATGGTCTTTTTGCCTTCTCTGGACTTGCTCCCTCAAGGTATATGAACCTATTGCTCGGAAACCACCAGAGCCTCCTTCCGGGGGTAGTGAAGACCATATGGTAAGACATACGGTCCCTGTGAGACCTCCTTATGTCCTGGTTGTGCAAGTTGCTGGAGCGTGAGACTGAAGGGCAAGTGTCATAGACATCTCTGTGTCACAGCAACACCATCCTGTCAAGTGTTGCTCTGCGTATGGGAGGAAACATGGAAAACAAACCAAACCCCAAACTCCTTCCTGTCATCTGCCTGAAGAAAGGGAAGCCATTTAAAAATGTTATGTTCCTTGAAGATAAAATATTGGAGGTCTTTTGTTTGAAGCTTCAAGCTGGACTTCTCATGAGGAGTGGAAGGAGAAGGGACTCCTTGACCGTAGGAGACCCCAACCCTGATACCTTCCACTGATTTTCTGGGTGAAGACAGCAGTTTAGTTTAGAAAACTAGAAAGTACAGCTATGCTGGAGCATTAACCCTGCTGAAAGAAGGAGGACTCAAAAAAGTTTCCAAAGAGATTTGGCATATAGCATGCACAGGGCTCCTCTTATTCCTGCCATTCACATTTCAGCATTCATACATTTATTTTAAGCTGTTATGTTTGCAACAATCCTGAGGAACCTTCCTTGATAGCTTTGTTCCCGGTGGGTCATCTTCTGCGTTTCCCCCAGCTGCCACCTCTGGGCTGTCCTATGTGGGAGATGCTGGTTCTCCACTACCTGTCCCACCACCCATGCATGGGGAGGAGCAAGCGGCAAAATTAGCACCCAGCAGTAAAGGGAATTTTCTTGTCCTGTGCTTATTTAACCCTTCAAGCATGCCAGGCCATAATTTGACCCCTAAATAGAGTGATTGAATTGGTTGGTTTGTTTTAAATGAGCTGCAAGGAGTCATGGGGAACCACACATATTGATTCGGTGTGTTAAATCTTATACATTATACAGATACAAATTCTGGATGAGTTAACTTCAGTAGAGGTTAAAATAATGAATGGATTTATTATTTTTTTTATGATCTGGAGTTGTAGTCCACTGCTTCAGTTCTATGGAGCTGTTATGTTATTTTTTAAAAAAGATCAGGTTTTCTTTCTCAATATGTCCCTAAAGAAAAGTTGTTCTGAAAGTGCTGAGTTTATTCAAGGTTGCCAGCATTTCAGCTTGACAGTTTCAGTGGGGCATATAAATCTCTAAACAGCAAAGGAGTAAGTGGGTATCTCGGGTTAGTTTAGTTCTTGGATTGGCACAATTTCCTTTTTCTACAATTTTGTAGATGAAAAAGAATTTTAAAACACTTTAAAAATACCTGCTGGTTTGGTTACACTGTTTTTTCTTGGTTTAAATCAAATGCATAGGAACCTGGTTTACCGTCTCTGACAATGCTCTACACTTCTTGGAAAGAATCCCATGCAGAAAGAGTGTTAGTCATAAAATTTATGTTCTCTAAACTCTGGACATTATTCATAAGGGTTTTTTTTTTTTTTATTGTTAGCCTAATTCTAAACAGTTTGGCTATAGTGTTTTCTTGCCTAAGCTACAAGTGAAAACTCTAAGCACGTTTCTTTTTTAATATGTGGGGTTTTTTTACATTTTGTGTGGTAACACACTGCTTTAAACTTTAATTTAGTGTACGAATCTTCTTTGAGCGTTTGCAGTAGAAATTTGACTTCAGAAAAATCTACAAATATAATTAAAAAATCAACCATAAACAAAGGAGGTGTTCTTAATGTTTCTTGTGCTGTGGGAGATAATAGGTAACACTTCATGTATCATAAATCATCTCTCTACAGCTGGTTGTTTTTTGTTGGTTTTTTTGTTGTTTTTTTTTTTTTTTACATAGGTGAAGATGTCAAACCATTTACTCCTGGGAAAGCCAAGGAAATTGTGATGTCTCTACAGCAACCTGCAGTCTTCTGTAACATGGTTGGCGACTGGCCAGCCCTACACTGGAATACGAAATACCTTTCTGCGGTGTTGGATGGGAAGACAATCCAGTTTAGGCTAGGTCTGAAGACCATGGATTTAGGTGAGACTGAGGTAGACTGGTGTTACCTGTCACAACTCTCTGTTCTAAGGTTCTGCAATCCTCTGTCTCTCTGTTATCACTGTTCACTCTCTAGTGCACTGCTTTTCACCACAGGCTTGGCTTTTAGGGCACTGGGTTTGTCCAACAGTGCAAACTCGCCTTTCTCTTTTTTGTGTGTTTATTCGTAGTAGGAAGCCTGATGAGTAACACTAACATAAGAGAATCCGGCATCTCCGTTTTCTTTCCTTACTTTGTAGTATGTGTGCTTGGTCCTGGTCTTTTACATGATTCAGATGTTCATGTGAGCTGAGCTTCCATATCCACAAGCCTGAGTGCATTAAAAAATTAGCCAATTAACTATTCTCTCTTTTTTTTTTTTTAAATCTGGGTAAGGGTGATCATTTTCACCTTCCTCTCAGAGGTTTTATAAGACTGTGGTTGTTTTCAATACTTTAAAGTCCTGGGATGGAAGATGCTATAGAAGTATAAAGCAATGATTAAGAAAATCATTTGACACCAGCACAATAATTTCACCTCTACCCATCCAGATTCTTTCAGACATCTAGGAACACGCCATGGGAGAAAGACTTGATTTTAAATACTACATTTCTGTCTGTAGCCACACAATACTAGTCATAGTCTCTCCATGGAGAGAGTTTCATAGCAGGGAGGGAAGACACAGGAAGCGTGCTCCAAGGTGGCAAACTGCTGGCCACTTTAGAGTTTACGCATTGCTTTATTCCTGCCCTGTACATCCTTTTCCCTCCCAGCCACATACCAAAATATATTTTGCTATACACTTTCTCCCTTTTGCCTAAAGTATCTTGTCTACATTCAATCTTTTTTTTTTTTCCCTAGGCCAGACAAATCCAGTTTTTAAAGAATGTTCAATGTAAGCTGTGTTTTTTTAGATCCCACCTAGCTATTCTTTCTGCACTCTTCTAACCTTCTTCAGTTGAACCACCTCTTTCTTGGAATGTAGGGTCTGCCAGTTCCTATAGAAGTTGTAGGATTACATCACATTATCTTACTTAACAACACTGTGTGAAATTTTCTTTCTTCACAGCATCATGACCATATTATTTCATGTTCAATTTTTGCAAGAGAAGTGATGAAACAGAAAGAAGTGTTAAGGGGAAAATGCTTGGCATTTTAGGATTTCAAAGCATTTTACCAGCATGGATTAATGATTCCTATGCCATTCTTGGGAAAACAGATGTTATTTTTCACTTCCTACAGATGGGTTAACTGAGGTGTGGAATTAATACGTTGGTACACATCTTCACAGCAATATCTCTGTAGTTTGATGAGGGATCAGCCAGTTCTTGCACTACAAGTAAAAGGCATCCCATTGCCAACAGGGAAGAAATTGCATATATATGACATTTTCCTTGATACCTTGTTAATATATCTCGGTTGTAATATGCAAGGCTTACCAGGTAAAAGGATAATTTTGGTCCTAGTCTCCTTAATTAGTAGGCAGTTTTTGAGAGCGAAATGGGTATTCCAACTGGGGAAGCTTCTGATGGGATTGACAGAGTGTTATGTAGCTAAGTGATGGATTGATACTACTAACTAAGTAGGTAAGAGTCACCATTTAACAGTAACTTGTAGTCACTAGGGATATAGAGTGAATTTAAATTGGAATTTGTATCTTGAAGTTGCATCTATCTGTATTTTGGTTTTTCCTAAAGGCGTCAATCCCTAGGCAGCAATTGGTTTGTCTCCAGGAACTTCCATTATATGCTAATGTGAGCTAGAAATGTCTTCAAGAAGATGGGTAGAGCCTTCGGGGGTTGTAACCGAATGAGACCTGTGATGCTATAAAAAATTTGCATTGTAAGGATGTATTAGTGAAGCCATTAGCCAAGCCATCTCAGAATCTGAAATAATGTAATGCATTTCATGTGCCACTGTCATTTTGAAGATGGTTAGTCTCACTCTTGTGTGCTTAACATTGTTTTTCAGCGAGGGCCTCTCTTTCTTATCATTGTTCATGCTAACTTTCCCAGATGAAACAGGGGCAGTGATGTGGTTAGAGACAGCAACAGGAGAATACAACTAAAATTGTCTCTGAATATTCCTCATTTTTACAATAGATTAATTTCCTTAAGACTAGACAGGACCATTCCTGCCACGGAGTCCGAAACATGTACAAGAAAGAAACTGTTCTCCTGCTGTAGGTATATTTTGTTGTCACTCTGAAATGGCTGCTTTGGAGTTTCTGAGATTATTTAAGCCACCAGGTTCATCTGGAAGACCTCTTACTTTGACAACTTCTCATATTTCTGTGGTGCCACATCTGCAGCCTGGGTGAAGATTCCCAAACTGAAGATTCCTTAATGTAAAAAAGCAAGAACCGCAGATGGGGAACTTGGCGGGAATTGCTTGGATTTTATATTTGCTTTTCTTGCTAGTTTGGAACTTCCTGAGGCATATGGGTATAGTAGGCACATTTGAAACATGGGAGCTAGCAGTATTGTTTGTGTGTATTATTTGTACCTACGTAAGTTTGTGTGTTTGATAGTGTTCTGTCTGATTACACAAGTTAAACTATGTGTCCATAAGAGGGAAAAAATACAGTCAGAGGATTAAGCATTGACAGAGATAAGATACCTCCAGAGAGAGTACCAGCGTTCATTACAAGAACAATGAAGGTACTGTTAATCAGGAAATCCCTATTGATCTTGTTCCAGCTGTGCTAAAGGATTTATTTTTCTGAGGCGGGATAAAAGATGTGGAGCAACTACAGAAGTTGAGTTTCTGGCAGAGAAAATGTAGCATCATAGCTCATGTACCTGGAGGACAGCAGCAATTACAGGGGAAGAAGAAAGCTTACACATAACTGACTTCTTTACGCAGGCGTTTCTTATTTTGACCGTTTTCTCTGGTTGTGTAGTGAAATGAATAAACAATGAGTTTACTGTGACGAAGCTGGAGAGAGCAAGAGTTTGTCATGCTGATCAGTTATGAGTCACAAGATCTCTGGAGGAAATTACTCTTAGAGATGCTGGATAGAGCTGGTGCTGTCAGATGCACAGTTGGATAGAAAAGGGCTGCAACGTCTTCCCAAGAGGTTTTACCACTGAGGATGGCAAAAGAATTCAAGCCTCTGAGGTTTAATATAGAGAGGGGCTGCAATGGTGGCCATAGACTCAGTCACTGAATAGGAGACTGAAAATATATTATGAATGCTGTAGGCTAAATAAATGTTGCATAAAGCTGAGATTTGAGGTGGTTATTGAAGTTGGATGTGGATGGTCAGTTTTTTAGTTTGTGAGCGTGCCTGTGCTTTTTTATAGTATTAAATGGTTATTCCTTGCTTGGGTTGTTCATTTAAATAATTTTATTTCCCCAGCAGCTGAGAAAAGACGTTTGGTTTTCTTTTATGTTTAAAGAAATGGAGGAGGCATTTCATTTACATTCTTACTGGAACTTTAGGGTATTTTCTAAGGCTGTTATTTTTTCTACATTTCCCTTAGCATACATTGCAAACACTGTCTTTCAGAGCAGAGCAATATTTGGCGTCTGCCAGGACCGGAACTTAACTAAGGAGGGGAGCTGTTTCCCCCAAAAAGCACTTCTTCCTTCCCTCCCTCCCTCCAGCTTCAACCTGCAGCGTTAGGTGGGATATCAGAGGACTGTCATGCCTCCAGATACTGTGTCATCAGACAGCACTGGTAGCTTACTTTAGACTTATGTGGCTAAATCTACAATTTATCAATTACGAAACACCTTCAGCTTTTAGTCATTAAGCAAATTGGTTAATAATGTTCTCGCTTTCAGCTGCCCATTGCTAACGCTTTCACCCTAGTTGCAGTCTACAAATCCATCTAAGCAATCTAGGTTGCCCAAATACATTTCTTATTACTATTTGTATTTCCATAAGCACCCACACCTTGGTACTGAACAAGTTATAAATTAAACCAAGAACCATGCCCTGAGGAGACTGTATCCTAGAAGATAGTTTTGCTTTTCACAGTTGGGATTTTTCAAATCAAACTCAGAGCAAAATACACTGTGTGGTAGAAAGAGCATATTTCTTGCCTTTGAAACACTTGCTCTTGAGTTGTCTTGGAAAATAGGCAGTGTCCTGAGCGCTCTTTGTTCTCATCAAAATAATAGAGATATTGAGCCACCTTCAGTGGTGCTTGAATCTTTTATCTAATTTTTCCATCAGACCATCTTTTAGTAAGATGATGTGCATTGCATTAATGATTGGGTATCATTAGACAAGGAGGGAGCACTGGACCGCAACATAGGCAGGGAATCACATAGAGGGGTTTTTGGTTATTGAAGGTGATTTATATGTCTTATGCGCAATTCTTGGGTAGGGAGCCCTTCTACTGCACAAACCTGGGTTACAGATTGCTGAATAGTGGGGCTTATCGGACATTTTTAGTTAATGAATTTGATAGTGAGGGGAAGGAAAACCACTACCTAGGCTACTACAATGCAAAACGGCAAAATGATAGTGATAAAGGTTTCTAAAAGCTGTTCTCCCGCCTAAAGGGAGTAAGAACAAATGTATGAGACTCTGTGGGGATTGCTGCGATAACAAAATGAGAGCAGTGAAGAACGAAGAGCTGCTGCTACACAACAGTGAAAGGGTCCCATTTCTGAGCAGTTCTCTGCAAGTTACACAAGGTTAAATTGCAGCTCTGTCATTGTCATTCATGCAGGCTGCAGTAATTTTTCCCAGTAGTAGTTATAGTAAAGTGAGTGATTATATATATTTTTTTTAACATTGGATAAGTCTCTTTGAAGCTGACACAATTAGCGGCTGTGAGAAATGAAGATTTCTGATTGACCAGAAGTAAAGCATGCTGTGATGTGGGCTATCTTGTAGGCCTTCCGGGTGTATCTTGTAGGCCTTCCGAGTGACCTGACCTTGAGCTGAAAGGCCACATCAGTCAGCCTGACCAAAGCATGACGGGAGCAAAACACTGCTGATAAATACGTTTATGGCTGCCAAGGAACGCTGCAATATGCTTCTGTCAGTCCCAAATGAAAAATAAGGACACACAGCATTTTAGATGGATCATTGGCACCGCGTGTAGCTGCATAATTTGCTTCTTACGCATTACTGTGCTGATTTGGTTATTGCTTTAGGTGGGGAAGATGAACATGTCCATCTACATAAAACCACGGAGACAAAATGAAGGGTACACAAATACTTGTGGGCACATTTGCAGCTCACACATAAGAAGGGAGATGAAGTGGAAGACAGGCTCTCAGTTGTTTAGGGGGCTGGGGGCTATTATTGAGTTACTGTGCTTAAGGGTGCCTTGCGCATGAACAACAGTAACTATAGGTGTGCTTTTACCTCACAGCAAGTTCAAAGTAACAGCCATTCACTTAAACCTTAATGAAAAAGCAATAGTCTCAGACTTAAATTGTGAGCTGGGTGATTATTGACCAGAGTCAAGCCACCTCGTCTCACCCCGTATCTCTTGTTGGGTTTAACCAGAGCTGAGAGAGAAACT
The DNA here is from genome assembly GCA_033628505.1 of Tringa tobata. NCBI lineage: Eukaryota > Metazoa > Chordata > Aves > Charadriiformes > Scolopacidae > Tringa > Tringa tobata. The sequence goes on along the minus strand of JAHREE010000228.1, from coordinate 4,446,151 downwards.
ACGTATTATTTGTACTGTTTCTGTGCTTACGTAATATTTGGCTTTTCTTTTGTTGCTCTAGTTCCCCAGTTTGAAACCAGGTGTAGCTATGTGGAGGCTACACTTGAAGAGTTTTTGGCTTGGAGTTGTGGAGAGCCTTCTTGCCCCTCCGGACCATTCAGTTGTTACGAGTACTCCAAATATTGGGCTTACGCTGACTACAAATACATTGCCAGGATATTTGAAGACAAGCCAGAAATTTTCCAGGTAAAGCAATAATATTATCTCATTCTAGTTTAATAATTGCAAATTATCTAATGTAGCTTCTGCAACCCCTATGGTGCATCCTCTCTGCTCCTTTGGCCATTTATTTTAAAATTTTGAAATTAAAGCTCTTGGCTCTCAGGCTAATGCAGAACTAGTACCAAGTGGCAGCCGTCTAAAATTCTGGGTCTCCATATGTGCTTAAAAACACCACAAGTAACAAAAATGAATACCAGATTGGCAGCTCTCCCCTTCCCATTTAGCCCAGCATCATTCTGTGACTGGGCAGGCTCAGGGAGCACCCAGCCCTGTGTGTGACCTCTGCAGCTGAGCACTGTCCCTGCACCTCTGCCGAAGGTATGGAAGTGAGGTGGGAATAGGATCTGGAGATGACAAGCAGCCAGCAGGCCTGGGGTGTTGCAAACTCCAGACCCTGCCGTCCCAGATCCGCCTTGTACCCCAGTGGTACCCCAATTAACAGCTCCAGGCAGGAGAGAGGGTTTGATGGCTTGGATTCACTTGTAGCAACACGGCTGTAACATGGTTTTGCTCCATGTTTTGCCCTGTGGCTCATTTTCTGGAGTAGCACAGTTCCTTCCCTTCATATATTCAGGTTAACTGTTTGCAAGGTGGAGAGATTCTGAGTCTGAGAAACTATTACACCTTGATTGTCTGTGAAGGCAGTAAAACACATGAAGTAACTTCTCCATGGACGTACATAATCTATAGCAATTCCCAAATGCAGGTATTAGACACATAGCTAGGATATTTTCTTTTCTTCATGTCTATCTGCTATTTCAATGTATTGGTTCATCTACCTTCTTGCTACTTCTTCTTGCAAATTTTAAGAGGGCAAAATTAAGGATAGCTGTACAAAATGTGTGTTTTTTCAAAAGATATAAAGAAAGAATAGTAAGTGAAGCCTTGTTCATTTCTATACTTTGAAATGTGAAGATGGAATCATAATTCCCTGCAAACACTATATCACCAGGATGACAGGGAATATGAACTGATAAGCCCCTTCAAATTAATTATTTCCTCAGAAACCATTTCCTGTGCCCCTTATATGTATTTTATTCTTTTATAGCAGTAAAATTGGTATTTTTCAATGCTCAGTCTTTTTTTCAGACTGTCTCCTTTGCCATGGTTAACGGGAAGGGAAGGCTTGGGCATGGAGAGCATCTTGCCTTTCTTTCTCCTCTCCCTTCCTTGGCAGGTTGAAACACAGCCAGGGGCACATAACTTGGGCTGCACAATTAGGGTGAGTTGTTTGAACTAAGTTGGGAGCTCCAGGGATGTTTCAGGCTCCCCGTATCTTTGCGTGACTTCCTCTATCTCTGGTCCTGCCTCGGTCTTCTGTCTTTCTGCCTCAAGAAACAGCATTTTTCTGTGTTTTATGGCACAAGATAATAGCAGCTCAGAAGACCCGAATAGCCTGCTGCTTCGTTTGGTCAGTAGAAACACACTTGAAGGAAACAACTGTTTTCCTACCTCCTTCTCCCCCCTTGCCCCTATTCAAGAACAAAATTGAGGCTTCAGGAATTGCATTGGTGTCACACCACAGCCTCATCACCTGACCTGTAACAAGCAACAGATTGTACTGCAATTTTAGAATAGACACACGTAATGGTTATGCCGGGGATTTTTTTTAAAAGCAGAATCTGGGAAGGAAAAAAAAATCAATGGTGTTATGCAAGCAAATATGGTGTATGTCATCTGCCAGTTTCACAGGCATGGGAGTGAAATGCATCCCTCAGTTCCAGACTCATATGGCTTTTGAAACACTGCTACACAATTGATACCAGCCAAAAGAGTTCTTTATAGAAATTATCTTCCATTCTTGTGTGAATTTAATGATAACCCCTTTTTTCTTTTTAGATTTTATTTAGATTTACGTAAGGTGACTTGAAGGGGAAAAGAAGGCCAACTGCACTGTTATTTATAGTGATTAATAGGGCCATTTAGAAGTTGTTTGAAATTTAGATTGCACTGTTTATCATTTACAGTTGTGTGGGCTAAGGTAATGATTCCATTATTCTAATCTATGAGCAGTATCTAGCATCTTACATTTTTTGTTCAGTTGATATTTCATTACAGAATTTGAGATATAAATCAGAAGCAAGATATATGCGTGAAGTTTAAATAGAAATGAGACCTTTTAAAGTGACATACGGGTACAGATTAACTTCATTATAAGAAGCAAATGAAATAAATATAATTCACGAGTAATGTGCCATCTGTTATGGTTGGAACACCTTTTACTGCATTTCGTCTTGCTGTGGCTTTTTATTGTGGTAAAGGAACCCACTGTGACAAGATTTCAGTAATCCTACCAGTTCCTTTTCAGTTCATTGGTTAAAAACTATTTTACCCATAATCGCTTCAACTATTTACTACAGCTGCAGCATTTTCAAAAAGTTCTTTTAAATCTAATATTGATTATGTGTGCTTTCTTTCCACTTAAATTGTAACAAAATACAAAAACTATTTAGGTGTGAGATTAAAGTGTAGAGATGGTATTACGTTTAACTTTATCACTGAGATAGTTGTATTGGATTTTAAATTTTATGGCTGCCGAAATCTATAGGAGCAACTTTTTCTTTTTGATTTTTTTTGCTGCCTTTGACAAATGTTTATATTAAACGTCTGCATTTTTTTTTCAAATGATATCTTTAAAATCAATAACGCTGCAATTCAAAATCTTCAGCAACACCTAATTTTTGGGAAGGCTATCGCTCATTTTGAGGGTTTCCTGATAGAGAGTCGTGGTGAAGTCATCCTAATAATAATGTCTAGCTCTAGTTTTCCTCATCCATAGATCTTAAAAAGGGATAGTCATCCACCTGTCTGCAAGCAGCTAGCTTACATACTTAAATTAGGAGGCTAGACTCCTATTTGCTCTTTATAGACAGTGGGAAGAGAGAGGCTTTTCCGAGAGGTGATTGAGAGTGCTCTCACAAGAGCAGGAGCCAAGCTTAAATTGGGTTCCTGAAGTCAGGTGATGTGAATAACCGAAAGTGCTTTACTGAAATGGAACAAATACTGTTATCTTCCTTTTCAAGATGGGAAAAATAAAGCTCAGCGATGAAGTGATTTGCCCGAGACCATCAGGAAGCCGGGAATTGGATCTCTGTTTCCTAAGGCTCAGTCTGGGGCTCCAGCCAAAAGGCACCAGTGTCTCTGGCCAGTATACCTCAAACGCTTTCCAATAAACAAATGATCAGGCCCTGCAGGTGGCAGGGTTGGCTACAGAAAGATGGGAAAGCTTTATCCAAGCTCTACTGAGCCATCCTGCAAAACCCTTGAACTATGTGAAAAATACCTCACTGACCCTTGTTCCAGCTGTCGTCCCCAAGGGGTTGCTTGTGGGTGGATCAATGGACTAGGAAGCTGTTCATAGCAGATGCATGCCTGAGCTGCCCTTTCTCGACCTATAATTGAGTTGTTTTAAGTTCACTGTCTCCTCAGTTGCAAAGGCAGGAGAGGAACACGTCCGTTAAATAATAAGGAACATAGAAAACCCAGCATACCACAGGGGAATAAAGTCATACCAAAGGGGTAACGTCTGTATTTCCAGAATACATGGAGAACCCTGAGACAGAACAAACGTGGCACATGGATTATCAAATTGGTTTGAAAAGAGAATAGGGGATTTTTCCTTCCTTCCAGTTTTCTGTTTTTTTAAATGCCATATATCAGAATTTTTCCAAAAGCAATCCTGTGCTGAGGTGGATGGTGGATGGTGGTGTGGCCACAAGCAGCTGGGCAGTCCTTCTGTGGAGCAAACGGGTAACTTGAGTAATGTGAAAGACTGGGATGAGAACTGGAGACAGAGATCATGTAGTGTGTAGTCAGACAGAAAAAGAAGGAAGTCGGCAGAAGAAACACTACTAGAGAGGAGAGTTTTGGAGGAGGGAGCACAGGCCACGCATGTGGGAACCCCACCACGGAGTAAGATCTGCAGTGGATTAAGAGTGACTGAGCGATGGAGGGAGAAGGCAAGAAACTCAGAGAACTGAGGGTGGGATGTGAATCAGGTCAACAGCTTACTTAAGTAACTTTTCATTGCTGTAGGATGTAAGATGGTCTGACTTTGGTTTTCCTGGAAGAAGTGGGAAAGAGAGCACTCTGTGGATTGGTTCTGAAGGAGCAAACACCCCCTGCCACTTGGACTCCTACGGCTGCAACCTAGTGTTGCAAGTACAAGGAAGGTAACAAGTGCATATACATACAACAAATACAGGGGAAAGTTATACTGTGCTATAAAGTTAGTTTTGGACTCTTGAGTATTAATTCTAGGTCAAGATTGGTTTACTTTTCTGAGCTTTCAATGACTGAAGAGCATCAGAACTGTTCTAGAGGAAATGACAGAACTTCAGGCAGGTTGGAGTTTGACTCAGTCACGGAGATAACACAATTATATTTTCTTCTGTTTGAGGAAGATCTTTTCTGATCTTTGTGTTATGTGGTCTAATAATAAACATTTTAATGTTACTAGTAGTTGTGAATTCAGGAATTTGGAAATAGGAGATAAAGAGTTAAAAATAAAAAGCCCAGAAACAAAATAGAAATAAACTACTTTAGACTTTTACAATATTCTCTGTGCAAGAGCCTCTAATAGCCTGCTAGAATTAATTTAAAAGGGGAACATCAGAATGGGAGCAGCCAGCTGTGAGCAAAGTTGAAAGGGACACTTGAGGGTCCAAACTAATTTTGGAGCATGTGGCTTTGTTGCTGTATCTTTCTGCCTGTTTGCTTGCTGTCTTTTTTTTTCCTCATTTTTTTTTCTCTTTTTCTTGTATATTGGCTTCAGGGTTTGGGTTTTTTTTTTTTGTTTTCTATTATTGCTAAAGTAATGCTAGAGTAACAAAACAAGTTACATGTATTTTTTAGGTTTGATAGTATAGAGTGGTAGGAATAATTTGCCAGTAAGATTTTAATGTAATTAATGACTCTGACTTTTTATATAACAGTAAAATATTGGCGGTCTTGTGATTGGGAATCAGGCATGCTGGCTTCTACGCTGGGCAGTGCCACAAGTTGACTGGCTTTTAAAGCCTGAGGCAGATGAGTTTGTCATCATTTTACCTGTAAGAAGGGTAACTCTGTTTAGCTCTCAGACAGAATTTCATTCATGATTATAAACAGCTTTGAGATCCTTGGGAGAACGTGCAGCAGAGACATGCTGGAAGGCCCCCCCCAGCACCGCGCTTTGCTGCAGCCACTCCTGTAGGCTTCAGATCTCATCAGTAAGAATTATACATTGAAGCCCAGACGCTTAAGTGTATTTAGGAGCCAGACATCTCACTGAAAACCATGAGACCTACATGCCTAAATATCTTCTAAGGATCCACCTAAATGCTGGCAGACCTGATACCTGCCCTGCCTCTTTGATCTCTACCTTCAGGTCTTGAACTCGAGCCAGAGTTCCAGCATCACGTAGCAATTTTGCCTGCCTTCCCAAGGTTCTTCCTCCCCCCAGGTAGAGCAAAATCCTTGTTCCTCTCAGGGAAAAAAGCCTTTGCATGGCCTGCAAAGACAAAGTTGTTTTCAGAGCAAAGCCTATAAATAGATTGCAAACTTCCACGAGCTTGTGAATCCTGTATGTCTTCAGAGCAGAAAGATTCCCTTTTGAGACTCACAAACAAGACAGGCTTTGTAACAGAATATAAGCTTATGCTAAACTTAAATAGATTTGCCTTTGCAGGAAAGCCAGGGACGACTCCTTAGCCGTTTATTGCTATCTTGAATTTCCTCCTTGCATCCCTCAGGCTTCTTAATTTTTTCCTTGGTGATACTGTTTTGTCATGAGCCTGCAGGATTAACCCATGAGCCTCCTAAACCTGATTATTCTTTGCCCCTTCAGAGGGTCTAGCTTGGAGGGCAAAATAAAGTTGCAATAGGGCTTGGGTTTCAGGAGACCTATTTTTTGTACTTGCACCCAGCAGTAGCTTTGGTAATTACCAAAAAATGTCAGTGGCCTATGGCACTTCCATCTGTGCCTATCCCTGCAGTTCTGGTTATCCTGCTATTCCTGTCTCTTCTGGTTTTGTGCCATTTGGCTGCTTTTCTTCCATTTTCAGATCTGTGACTTAGAACTGACAACCAGAAGCAGTAGGCAAAAAAGCAAGTAGTGAGTATCAAGGAAAGGGACAAAAAAGATCTCGCTAGAGTCTGAAACAAAGAGGAGAGCTGTGCAAATTGTCCAACTGTGCTGTAAAGTACTGCCTTTACTTTTCCATTGCATAGTGCAGGGGTCACTGGAGTACTGATTGTCTGGCACCTTTTAATGTAATAAATTCTCCCTTTGTGTGTTCCTTTCTGGTTATTTCCATCACCTAAAGTACTGCCATATAAAACTCTTATTTCTAAATAACATATGTACCTGCTAAGATATTTCGTTTATAGTACCCATAAAACTGGCACCACCAGTTCTGGCATATTCTTTTTTCTGACTTTGATCCAGCCTATGTAGGTGAAATGGAGACATTAGCTCCCGAGGACAAGGTCTGTGTCTCGGTGCTGCACTGCGGTGTGTTGACCCACTTCTTTGGGCGCATAGAGAGCAACCTGGAACACGGGTCCCCCTCATGAGCAGAATGATCCTGTCCTGCTCCATCTGAGCATTTAGTCACGCCAGCGAGTTCTTAAACCCAGGGGCCCACACAAGCCACATTTTCATCATGTGGTACTCATAATACCAAAAAATAAGGATGTTTCAGGAGGTTTGCTTCTGTGGATGTCTCTAGTTTTTATTTATGCCATCGCCCTATCTGTGACGTAGGAGCATCAGTGTGGGTTTTACTAAGAATGAGAGTTTTGTGACTAACAAAGTACTGTAGGTGCTGATAGGAAACAGAAGATCGCATCCATACCCTTTTACTGTTACCATTCCAACCACACAATCCCTCCTTTTAAAACAAACATGAGTACAGCAGCTATTCATTCAGTGAATGAAAGTACATTGTCTCCAACAAAACTGTTTCCCCTGGTTTATAGAGCAATTTTTAATGTTCTGAGCATCTGTAAATGCTGCGTGTTGCTCTGTAAAAGGGGGAAGGAGGAACCAGATGGGAGAGCTTTTTTTTTTTTCTTAATTTGTTTTATCTGCCTTTTAAAAATAATTGGTGAGAAGCTGTAAATCTTTTCAGTTAAAAATTAAGAAGTGGAATATTTTAAAAACACTTTTAGGAGACAGCCTGTAAGCACTGCCTGTGTTCTCACTGCGTAGGAGATTCACACAGTGAGGCAGATTTATGTTTTATTGAAAACCTTGCTACTGCCTTTAGTTCTTTGCTGTAACTGACATGCACTGAATACATTTTATCTTCTCTCTATTTTCAGGAAGAGATGGCACCTCTTCCCACCTGGTGACACCAGTTTCCTTTATCCCACCAGGATCCCTTATGAGGAATCCAGCATATTTAGCAAAGTCAACGTTACCAACCCTGATCTGAAATGCTTTCCTGAGTTTAGGAACACAACAGCCCATGTGGTTACACTCAGCCCGGGACAGGTACCCTTCGCATGCGAGCTTTGCGTTAGTTTGAAGGTTCTAGTAAATTATTTAACTGGCTAATTAAGCGCTAGGAAATCTTAACAAACTGACTGTGGTACTTCACTCCCTTTACACTCTGCACTCAGGCTTAAAATATTTCTCTCAGCATGGGAACTTTCTTTGCTCACAGTTACTTTACTAGCCCTTTTTGTACAAAAAACTGCAAACATTTGGAGAGTTAGTTCAATCGGCTCTTCTTGCAATTCCATCACAGTTCTTGCAATCACCTCCAATTTGTCTGCTTTAACACTTTCTTGAACAGTACTCCAACCTGTCTGCTCTGAAACCAGTATGTTCCATAAAATGTATTTGATTAATGAGCGTGTAGAGCCAGCAAAGGAACTCATATTTTCATAGAGAATAACCTTCACCGGGGAACATTGGCCCAACTTGTTGCTTTAATAGCAGAGAACTGTAATGATGATACTTGCATTTAAAGCGCACGCACTATCCAGTGGTTTCATGGTGCTTTATGAGGATGTGAGGATATTATTAACCCTCTTTTACTGAGAAAGTTGTGTTATAAGTGCCTGCCTTGCACACAGGCAGTCGGCAGCACTATGGGAGTAGGGCTCAGGACTCTTTTAATTCCTAGTCTCCTGCCGTAAATAGTGTCCTTCTTTATTTAATCAACATGCTCTGTATTTGGAGTCTGAATTACCCTTTTTCATTTGTTCAGCAGCGCATGTCCTTGCAAAGCACTTCTGTGCATCTCAAACTGTCAGGCCGTTTCAAAGGAGTTTTGCGATGTTCATTGCTCTGACTGCTTAAGACAGTGCAGTTGCCCCTTCTAGAGCCTTTTCACCATTGTCCTGCCAGACGTGGTCACCTCTTTTGGCCTGCCAGCTCAGCGACTCCTGTGAGTGCTCCCTTGCCCCTAGCTGGCAAACCCAGCTGCCTTCAACACTTTAAAAAACGGATTTTTGCTAATCGAGGTAATTTTGAGGAGGCAGAGCAAGGAGCGCTCCTGCGAACTGGTGAGATGGCAGACTGGAGCAGGGTGGTAGTTTCCAACAAGAGGATGGTGTCTGTCAGCTGGGAAGAGCATGCTCTTCTGCTGGTGCAGTTGCAAATGGGGAATATCTGTGATCAGCCTCTGTCGTTTGCAGTACATTAGCTCCTAGCCGTACTCCTAAAGCAGATGATTAGTTTCGCACTCTGCACTTTGTAAGGTGCAGTGTTCAATAATTTAAAGGACAAAGAACAAATTTTACTATTGATAAAAATGCCACACTCATTCAGCATTTCATTATCCATGATCCCCAACACTATTTCAATTTATAATCTCCTTTGGAATGATCAAGTATGGTAGTGAACCTTTAATATGATCTTAATTTTAATTAGGCTTAAAGCAATTACAAATTAATCTTGCTAGGAACAAAGATCTTGAGCCAGCTGTTAATACAAATTGTCTGCATTGCCATGAAGGAGATACTATTTGGATTTCTGGGGAGAAAGTAGCGTAGAGGCAATGACAGAGCAGTGAGGTATTGCCTTCATCCATTTTGTCAGCACCTTTCAGGTGGTGCTTCCCAGCGACTCCTCCAGAAGCTTATGGAGCAGGTGGCTGGGGACAGCTGCCCTTTGATAGAGGAGAGGAAAGGAGTGACCTAGAAGGACTCTTTCATTAACATGGCAGAGGATCCCTAAATAATAACAATCTTAATACGTGCTTAGCAGTGGTTTTCGTGTAGAATTCATACAGTAACTACAGAATTTGCAGCTGGCTTTTTTTGGTGACGATACCTAGCATCTCCACTCCTTCCCAGAGGGTATGCAGAACATTTTGGATTAGATACTGTAGCAATAAAGGGATGAAAAATAACGACAAAGGTATTCTTAGGTATGCAGGAGAGCAACTGCATGTAGGGTGAGTGCAGCTTTGAATATCAAAAACTAATGTCTAATGCCACCTTCTGGTTGCTGTTTGCTACAGGTCATTTTTCTACACTCATTTAAGGCTTTCAAGCAGAATTCCTTCTTAGAACATTGTACCAATGCACATTGTGTACTTTGATTGCATCTTCTGTGCCCTTTCACTGTATTGTCCAGTGAATAGGTTTTATAAGGTTTCATCCTGTACTTGACCGATGGCTGTGGGCTGAGTTTCCACAGAGGTCTTAATTCAGCTTCTGGTTATATGTTAGTCATCTGTTCTTGATACAAGTTATGATAAAATTTAGGTATCTAACTTATTTAAATAGGCAGCTGAGTGGTTTGGGGGTTTGCACTGGTATATCCATAAAGTTGTATCACACAAATATAAGGTTGTATCACACAAATATAGAGGCTCTTTATAAATATTTGGACCCGGTCAGCTACGTCATGGTTGCAAGGCTGAGTGGTAAGTATGGAGCAGGATTTGTGCTCACTGAACTAGGGAGTTTTCACCCAAAGCATTAGTATTTTGTTTTATTTGTTTGTAAATTCTACGATATTTCTAGTAGTACCTTGATTATTTTAACAAATACACAAATACTCCTTAAAAGACTGCAAACGGCGCAAAAAATGTCTGTTTTGGTATTTTCCACCCCACACTCTGTGACAAGTGTTGAGAGAGCAAGGGTAAGATCTGCTACCCTCAACTTAAACCCCATCTGGGACAGATGTCCTGACTGCCATCAGTGGGAAGAACCCGCCACCTCTGCAAGACGATTCATCCTCCCTGTCTTACACAATCACAGTCCAGCAGGAACATTCATCCCATCTTGTCCTCCAGCACAGGCTATAAAAGGAGCCTACGCGTATAGATGCTTAACTTTTCTGAGGATTAAAAATAGGAGACAAGGAGACCTGAAAAAGGCTACAAAAAACTGAGATGCTGTAGAAATACAAAATCATTGATCATTCTCTCCTCTTTCTGCCCCGCTTCTCACCAGCTTCTTGCTTCCTTCCTGCTCGCTGTTGTAATTGCTCTTAATCCATCTTCCTCCTAATCCATAGCCGTATAACTAGAGAGTGGCAAAAAGACTGGAACGCACATCTCAGCTTGTCTGAAGGCAGTCACATGAGGCTCCACACATCCACCCTCCTAACAGAGGGCAAGCAGCTTGGGTGCTGGGCTCCCACCAGCAATGCCATTCCCTCTCCCGCCACCGCGAACACCAGGACCAGTGCTGTTACAGGCAGCACACAGCGGGTCCTGCTCCCTTGTCCCCATTTCCCAGGTGCAGCCTGGAGCCAGAGGAGCTGCAGGGCAGTTCTAGACAGCAGAGACGCAAGGAAAGGCCTCACCGCGCTAGTCTCAGAAGCACATCAAATCTGAGTAGGATGCTCCCTCCTAGCCTTGAAAAATATTGTCACAGTATGGGAAGAGTGATTTAAAACCGAGCAACATTATTGCTTCCTGTCTGTCACTGTTGTCTGCTGCTCAGAAGCTCTCCTCCCCTGCTTTTCTTGCCTGCCTTCTGAAAGTCTAAAGAAACGCATCTCAAACTCAGTCTGTGTCCACAAGTAGAGTTATCACTAAGTTCCTGTGCATAGCTGCAAGGTTTTCTTTCTGTTCTCCTGCTGCAGTGTCTAACACACCGTGGGATCCTGCTGGGCAGCCACGGGAGCACAGGCAGATCTGTGACTTCTGACCCAACCCTGAGCAAGCAGAAACCTTCACAAAGTCAAGGAGGGATTTCCCTATGTGCCACCTTTAAAGAACAGGGTTGAAAACTTCAGGCTGGTCTTGGAGCAGAACAGACAGCGTCAGACAATGTTGTCATAAGTCAGGAAATGCAGCAATTCAAACTTTTTAAAAGGCAATAAAATGATCCAGCTCAAAGCATATAAAATACTTTTTAAAAGGGGTTGCAGTGAAAAAAAAAGCTTTTGTTGGAGAAGAGTTGTAGTGATTTTAGTAAAGGAGAATTCAGAGTTGCCTGCAACATTATGCATAGTAGGTGGTTGATAACTCTGTCTTGGGGAAGGGAGAAAGAATTTTCGTGTGGGAGACCACAGAGTTGGACCCAAGTCACCCCACAGAGAAGGCAAACAGCCCGGCTCAACTTCTAGTCACCACAACTATCATTTCCATCACAGAAGAGGTGGAAAATCCCAGGAGCCAAATTTACACTAGAATTGGTGATGAAAACAATTCAGCCTGCAGGACACATGGAGAACCTCACGAGTGCCCATAAAGTTGAGCAAACCAAAGGTGAAAGTTCCTGACTCTACTTTTCCACCTCTTCCCTGAGCTTCCCTCAGTCCCTCACCTGGGTCCCCAGGGACACAGAATGGTGACAGCCCCATTCCCTTCCCACAGAGCTTATCCCCAGGCTGTCTGTGTTTCTGCTGTCAGTTTCCTTGGGGACTCTGTTCCAGCAGGTGGGAAGACACCAGCTTGGGAGGGAAGCAGGGTAAGCACCTTCCTATCACCAGGACAGCCAGGAACCGCTGGGACAGGGCACAGGCTGGGGTGGCAGTGCTCTTACACGGTGCTCCCACAGAGTTGACTGTGCATTTATTTATTTTATTGGCAATTTTTCATTGCCAGGGTTGCAAGCAGCCCTGGGATTTGCTTGGCTCCCCGTGCAGCCCCCCATCTTTTTCTTCCCATCACACTGGTGTCCCTTCGGTGCTTCCTTTTCTTGCGCATTTACCCAGGTATCTTTTTCTAATGAGCAGGAAATTCTTGGTATAATATTTCACTTCAGGGTACGCTCTCTTTCTGAAGCAATTCCACCTTTGCCCTACCTTTGCACTGTATCAAGTTAATCACGTCCATTGAGAATTTAAACCTGTTCTGTTCTCTGTGCTGTACAAGTCTTCAGCATTGCTCCACTTGCTCTCCCAACTGTTCTCTTGGTTTCTCTCCTGCCGTTACAGACCAGAAACTCATTTTATCTTTTCTGGGATTTCTGTCCTCCTTTGACTTCATCTGCTATATTTGCCTATCACTAGCCTCAATATTAAAATTATCTGATTGGTTGCTGTTTAGATCAGTATCTTCCCAGCCCACAAGGCTAGATATATTCTGTATAAAGCAGGCTAATACAAAGTTATCTCTTAGCTTGGAATAGTTCTGTCTTACTTGTGCACTTTACGTTTTCCCTGTAAAATTTTTGCTGCATTTGTGTGTGTGTGTGTGTTATTTCACCGTGGTTTCCTTTCACATTTCCTATTGAAGTATATTTTCAAATGTAGCTAAATCTGTGTCCCATACTCATAAATATATGGTAGTCTGATTTATTTTATTGTGGAATTGATAGTTGGGGGTGGTAGTTGTGGGGTTTTGTTGGGTTTTTTTTTGCTTTTAGTTTGCAAACTTAGAAGAATACTGGTTTGTAAAGGTGGAATAATCCTACTGCTCTTTGCTGGATTATTTTTTTTTGATCTTCTGTTAGTTCTGCTGCTCCCTTGACAGCTGTATTTTTGTTTTTAATTACTTTTTTTCATATTTCTTCATAAAAGTTTAGTCCTTTTGCTTTTTGATCATTTCAGCGTTCTTGCTGCCATAAAGCCTTACTTTAACAAGCATAAGCTTGCTCAGAAATAAAGAGGGAGAGCGGGTATCTTTTTGGTACCTGTTTTGCCTCTGAGTCGCTCCTCTATAAACTGCATCAGCAAACAGTGCCAGCTGCAGAAATACCCAGTTATTACACTTACCCTGCTAGCAAGTACAATCTGATTTGTCTCTCTGTCCTTTTTGGTTTGAAAAGACTGGACTAGTTGGGGGGATTTGTATTTTCCTCCTAGCTGTACCTCCTCTTTCCAAAGCGATTCTCTCCTCACTTCACACACGAATCATATTGAGCCAGCACTTTCCATTCCTAATTCCCATCTTGGTTTTCCCAGGCAGCCCCTCTTACTGAAGCATTTACACACTGCTCTTAATTTGCTTCTTCCTTTTGTTCCCTTGCTGCATGCTCCCTCTGCACCATACCCCAAATCCCAAGTGTCTTCGTCCACTTCTCCAGCACATTGCAAGCTGACTCTTGCTACCCAGGTCTCACAGTAAGGACCCCCTTGTTAGAAACAGCTACTTACTCCAAAAACTATGCCTTCTTCTGCTGTACACCAAAATTTTCCAGGCCTCATCATTATACCCCCTCATTTGGATGGCACCCAGATTCTTTAACAGAGGATCTTTAACATAAGATCCCCCATAGAGCAGATGAGTGGGTTTTCACATGAAGTCTGCTGTCATTGAAACACTTGCTCACAGATAAACCCATTGCAGCTAGTGCAACTGCGCTTTTCATTTAATTTTCAGTCATTTTTCAAAGCGTAGGTATCTATGATAAAAGCACCACTCTGAAATTTGTTCCGTGTAGAAAAATGTTTTGGCTTCAGTTCGTGTAGGGTTTTGTACACTTTTAGATGTCAGGAACAACTAATTGGTGATATTTTTTAAATAATGGCCCTCCACAGACTGACTTCCTTCTGGTTCATGTGCTGTACTGGATTAAAGTACAATTTCCAAATGGTTTTGACCCTTAGAGAGCCAATGCTTTTCTTTTTTTTGGTTTGATTTAAATTGTAACCTGTGGAGTACATTTTGTCCTGTGGCCCAAAAATGACTCCGCTCTGACTGTCGTCTAAGTAAGTGTTTGCCGGACTAGGGCCTCAGTCATTGTGTCCTACACAGACATTTTCTCATTATCAGTGTTTTGATATAATGAAGCACGGGGCTATCCGGGTAGCAGAACATTCTTTTAAGTAATTTGTGTCTACCTAGAAAAAGAATTGTCTGCAATTCAGATACAGATCGTTGCTTCACTTTCTCCATTCTGAAGTGTATATTTTTATCCATCTCTGACCATTTTTATTCCCTGTCAAAACCCATCTTTTATGCTTTTCTTGATAGCTCTATGTTAATCTAATGTTCAGTAATCTGTAAAGCTTGTACTATATCATCAAAACAACATTAATGTCTTTGTACCATAAAAGCTATGGGTTAGAATCAATTTTATGTCGCAGCTATCATCCTGATATCGTTGGAAAGCTCTGATCTAAACTAGATTGTCATGATTTCTGGGACACTTTCTTTTAAAATCCTATCTACTAAAAATGACAAGTTTAATACTGGTGAATGTTTACCAGAATTAAAACTACATATTGTTAATCACCTCCACAAGCATGAGGATACCTGCTTTTTGGGGAAGCCAGCTGGCAGTCCTTCTAGAAGTCTGAGAAGTCTGCTCAGTTGGAGAGTGTACAAAAGAGTCCTTGCTTGGCTGAGACTTTCTCCAAAGCCCTGTCCTACCCTACCCCTACACCAGCTGCACCGGCCTTGTGCAGCCAGACCTTGTGCAGCCAGACCTTGTGCAGCCAGACCTTGCTTACCTAGAACATCTCTGTGGTTACAGTCCTGCTTCACACCAGGAGGAGTTTGGATGAGAGGTAGTTCTGGGTCATGTCTACTTCTTATGTGATATTATTGACACAATGGGAGGAGAGAGTGGGCATTTAAGTCTTGAGAAAAGGCTCTCTACAAGAAAGGGAGAAAGATCACCACCCGCCTCTATTCCTTGCCTCATTCTGTCTCTGCACCCCACATCACCTTAATTAAAACATCTTATCTTTCCTCAAGCCTCTGCTATTTCCCTAATGCCATGTCTCTGATTCCAGGTCCTGCTTGTTCCAAGGCACTGGTGGCACTATGTGGAATCCATCGACCCCATCACTGTCAGCATAAACTCTTGGATTGAACTGGTATTTTCTTCCTTTCCATGTCATGGCGATGTAGCACTTCCATGCTTGCGTATATTATAAAGAGTAGGAAACCTGACCCAAAATAATCCTGTCCCAGGTTATGACCTCATGAGACACTTTTGAGCAGTTTCAATGGTGCTTACATTTGTACAGCACCTTTTATCCTGACGATCCCAGAAACCTTTGCAGACCTGCATGTTCTCCCAGCATCATTTGTCAGCCACCACTGAAACGCAGCTGTGCTTTGCCAGTAGCACAACATCCAATTGAAGGGTTTTGTAGAGAAAGTTGAGGGAGAAAAAAGAAGCATCTCTAACTATAAAACAATGAAAAGAATATGAGCTGAGCAGAGCAATGCCACTCAAGCTGTGTTTCCTACTTAGCTGCATTGAGCAGGAGCTTTTGTAAGGATCGAGCTGAAGCATTTTGTCCCTTGCCTGCCAGGTTCAGCCCTACTGGGTGTGCTGTGTTCAGAGGCTGGCAAGGGAAGAGCCCCTATGGATACAGTTTTTCTTGAAGAACCTTCCAAGGTTCCAGATCTGAAGCCCCAATTCAGCAGAAATCACGTGCAAGTTTACCTCAATCGGGTAAACAATTAAACACAAGCTAAACTTCTCATGCCGGATCTCTTCTGGACTATAGCTGGCTTAGTGTTGAATAGGGGACAACAAAACAGCAGCTTCACCTCAAGCACATGCTTATATGCAAAGCTAAATTAGAATTTAAATCAGATTAATGTGATAGGAAAGGGGTTGCAGAGGATTTTTGAACTTTCATTTCTCTGTGATAGTTTTGATTTGCCTGGAGTTGGATTTTCTCAAGTACTTAATTAATTTTCTTTTCCCCAGGCTTTGATTTTTCTTGCTCATGTTAACCAGTATGTATGGGATGGTTCCAGGGATATCATCTCAATGCTTCAGAAGGTTTTCTGATTCAAATTACTTTATCATTAATCCTAGCTTAATATAAAAAAGACCCTTTGAAATGGCCTGTGAAAGCTGCCTCACTAAAATACTTATTGCTTTTTTTATTTATTTTTTAAACCTTTATTAGACTGGAAGTCCGCAGGGGAATGAACACATGCATTCAACTGCTGTTGAAAGACTACACGATACATTTCTTATACCAACATCAAACCAAGCACTTGCAGAGCAGAGGAACTCACTTGGGTGTTTTCCTCATGAAGAAATTTTCCAGATGAGACCATGTATTTAGAAAGGACAACAGGCCAACAGCCCATACCAAGTTCTTATGTAGCCCTAAGTATGGTCAGGCTGCACCCAGTGCCAGAGAAAGCACCATTTAAGCCTGCCTTACATTTTAGCAGCCTTTGAGGTAATTCAGAGGAACTGACTGCATGCTCCGTGCTTGAAAAACCCTGACGTCAACACACACACACACACACACTTGTACCCTAAACTACGCCTCACAAATTGTCCCCTTCTGGAGGACAGGTCAGGACTGGACCAGTTGTTCTGGGCTGGTAACTCCCAGGTGGCTGGGTGGTGTGTTAGTTATAGCAATTCTAGCTGTTCTTATGTGCTGCAAGAAAAAAGAAAAAAAAAAAGAGAGAGAGTAGTGGAGCTAAACTTCAGGGCCTTTCTGGTCATAAAGGCCTTGCAGAAGTCACTAAGACCCTGTTTGGTGGCAGTGAGAGCAGGTAGTGGTGTATGGCATCATGAGCAGAGGAGCGTTTGCTGGATCTTGCTGATGAATGGCACACACACCCTGTCTCCCCAAATACCAAAAGCTGCCATAAACAAGTGTAGCTGTTGCAACCCACGTGAAAGTTCCTTACAGAAATTATCCCTGCCATCAGGGAAAATATTCCCTGAGGGCAGCACTGTTAGCTGTTGGGCAATCCATCTATAAACATAAATTCTGACATGGGTGCTAAAAGACAATACTGAGAATATTTCCATTACCAAACCAAGCAGTTCTTGCTTGCAGCTGTTACCAGCTGCTTTCATACTGACAGATGTGAATCATGCCAACATTTATAGTCCTCCTGAAACCATTAATTATATTGGCAAGACTTTAGAGTAGAAGTTTAATTTGTTTTCAGCTGGATGTGAGCTACTCAAAGCATTCCATGCTTCCTCTTATGCAATCAGTACGACCCTGATATTCAACAGGCCAGGATGAACACCAAGAGTGCAACACCTTAGTTTCCACACATAGATACCAAACTCTGTGGCTTTGGGGGCTTGTTATATGAGGCCATTGATAAGCCAAGCATCCAAGGGCACAAAAACGCTAAGAGCACTTCCCCCTGCTTCTATCCCAAATTCTGCTCAAGGTTCCAGGATGATTTACTGCCTTCAACGCTCATGGTTTGCTTGACGTGTTCCCCAAAGCCACAAACAGGCAGCTGAGGGCTGTGGGTTGAAAAGGTTACATCTTTCTTGCAAAGCTTGTAGGTTTAAGCATCTCAATGAAAGCAGGTTTACGTATCCACTCCTAGGTACTTGCCATTGAAATAACTATACCACCCATCCTGTTTGAAGTCTTATTGCCTCCTTCCACATACAAGAAATTCAGTTAGGTAGGAAAATAAAGAGATCCTAGAAGTTTTGTTGTTATCCTAAACTAGCAAGTACCCAACTGTGTGAGGGAATGATGCAGAAAGCAAAGGCTCAAAACAAAGAACCGTTACTAACTTAGTGTTTAGTTTTGTGGGAAAGCTTTCAGAGGAAACATGTTTTTCCTTCTGCTGATTTTTAAAACTGCAGCAGTACATCAGCTACTGTCACGTGATAAAATATTTCCTGAGTTTCCTTAAGACTCACTTTCGTGCCTCTGTAGCCCCCAGATAGTTGCTCCTTGCTGTAACATCCTGTGTGTTTTACTTAAATTAGACATAATACGTAGACAGATAGAATTTGCTATGTACTTTCATGGTCCTTCAGGTCCTAAAGAGCTATAAAAATGCATATATTAATTAAATGCTAACATTGCATTGTCATTTCAAGCACCAGATTTAATTAACAGAACACTAGTAAGGAAAAAGATTATCTCCGCACACTAGAGTCTATTTTTTGCAAACCCTTATTCAGATGAGCAGTCACACCAAAGCCTGTGCTGTTACTCATGGTGGGGCTGTACACACGTGTAGGAGCATCAGAAGTCTGAAGCCTTTCACTGACTTCAAATACATGAGTATGGCTTTCAAACAAAGGCCATCCTTTTAGTTCTCCCCAAGAACTTCCACATTTCTCCAGAGACCGAGTGCTGACCTGTCTCCAAACACTTTCTGTTCCCTCGAGGCAGGATGCAGACCATGAAGCCCGTGTAGAAGAAGCAATAACTCGAACGCTGGTGTGTGCCATAAAATCAGCAGAAAACCCCGGTGATGGAGATCTCTGGCTAAATCCCACAGAGGTAAGCCCTCTCTTGCTCCCATTATAGCAGTGATAACAGAGAATTACTGACATTTTGTTTAACTCCCCCTGAGCCTTTCTGCTGCCTGAGAAAAAGAATTTTAAATTCCTTCCCTTCACATAGCAAAAGTAATTCATGGGAGATGATCATGCAACACTGAACTGAAACGTATCTCCTTTTAACTGAGTGCATCCTGGGTGTTTTCTTAGGTTGAGGCAACCTCCCATGAAGTCAATCTTCAGTACCTGAACGAAGCAGTGTCCGCGTATTTGAGGTGTCAAAAGGCAAGGCCGTCAGAGCAGGCACGTCCCAGCAACATGGCTGCAGAGCCAAGGACAAGCCCCCCGTGCAAGAGGCAGAGAAGGGAAGGTGACTGCCAACCAGAGGGCTGCAGGTTGCTCACCCATGAATCGGGCTTTTCAGCATTTAAAGCAGAAAAGTCACAGGAAATACCTTTCGGGCCTCATCTCATTCAAGTTCTACCACAGTCCCAAGAAACAAGCTTGATGGGTGCGGCTGCAGGGGAAAGTGACGGTGGAGATCTTCTCCATGAAAATGAAGGAGGACATTTGGGAAAATTACACTGCCCCGGGAAGCGATTGGTAACGAGCAATGACCATGAAACACCCGCGCATCAAATGGATGCAGACAGCAGCCCAGACACCTCACAAACAGCCCTTTCTACCAACGATTTGCTGGACTGTTTGGTTAATCCCCGTGTCATCAGTTTAGTGGCTCGGCTGCTGTTGGAGAGAACAAGAGTTTAGTGCCAGAGTGCTTTATCATTTCTGAAATAAAGGAATCAAATGGCAGCCTTGTTCTGGGTGTTTAAGCTCAGTAATAATTGAATGTTTCGTTTCAGATAATTTTTAGGTACAGACACAGTTAATGGTTAAGTGGCAGGTGGAAGTTGAGCTGAAAGAAGAATAACTGGTTACTGATGGCTGGGAAGAGAAAGGTGTGTTTAGTCAGAGAGCTCCTTGGTGTTACGAGTGGAACAGAGCACACACAGTTATAATCCCACGTCATTGTGTGGATGGGATCTTTGAAACATTCTACAGCTCTGAGCACGGGCTGGGGACAGCTGTGCAGAAACAAGCAGGCTCTGCGTTTCGGGGGGTGACAGCACAGGCTGCGATTCCTCCTGGAGTAAGTCTGCTAGACCTAAACTACCAGGAAGGGGTGTGTGTGTCATGTTCTTGCAGGGGTTTCTTGGTTTGTTTGGGGTTTTTTGTTTTGTTTTGTTTTTTTTTTAAATTTCATTTATTTTAAACTGGAGCTCTCTAACTGTACTGACTGACAACTTCAGCCTGAGCACCCTCACTGCCCCAGGAACCAGGCAAACCAGCTCTGGTCTCAGGGCATCCCTTGCCCCAACAGTAAATCCCACAACCATCTGTCAGTAGGAATGAATGCGGCTTGGCCATACTGAGGAGATGCTGCAGGACTGAATGCTTCACAGCTGGGGTCGGAATTGGGAATCAGACTTATAGACATGTTTGATCTGTTTCTACGTTCAAGTAACAGACTTGATCCATCCCCACAGGCACACAGGAGGTTGCAGTTTGCACCTTCCCAAGAGGTCCTGGCTCATCCCAGCAGAACAAATCATAGAATCATAGAATGGTTCCGGTTAGAAGGGACCTTAAAGGTCATCGAGCTCCAACCAATGGTCAGGGACACCTCCCACCAGACCAGGTTGCTCAAAGCCCCATCCAGCCTGGCCTTGAACACTTCCAGGGATGGGGCATCCACAGCTTCTCTGGGCAACCTGTTCCAGTGTCTCACTACCCTCACAGTAAAGAATTTCTTCCTGGTATCTAATCACTCCCTCAGGGTGGGCAATTTAAGTCCATAAGAGGCATCCAGAGGCACTGAACCCCACACTTGCTCCCTCCACTGCCAAAGCTGGTCAGTGGCTGGAGGGCTGAAAAAGCACTTCTTTGCTGTCCTTCATAACTGCCCTTCCCAGGGCTGGGAAGGTGCAGGGTAGCATCAGTAGTGAAACAAGGATGGCTTGACGGTAGGCTCAGGAGGTGGTTACGGAGCACAGGGGGGCTAAGAGTGGGAGAAGGTAAACTGACTTACTGTGGACTGCAGCCCTCAACCACATTTAAAGTAAAAGGGTCAACAAGTGATCAACGGACCACTTTGGAGATACTAAGTTCAAATAAACCTCAGCCAAGAGGTATGGCACTCACTGCTGCATCTACTTCCTTGCACAAAATTGCTTAAGTTTTGTCACAAAGCTCTAGGAGGGGGCAAGACAAAAGCCCTTAGCCAGAGAGCAGCCTTCAGCTGGTTCAGAAACACTCAAAGCTGGGAGACAAAAGGCCATCGGGAAGTTACTGTTATTATTTAAAGCCAGATGAGCACAGTTCCCTCTCTCTAAGGAACAAAACAAAGCAGTTACGACTTTCTAGCCTCTGTCCAACTCTTTACCATAACAATAAAAATTTAATGAGTTTTTTTTCTTGTGGTTGCTGTACAAGACCATCCTTTCTTCAAACTATAGTAGTCCTTGGATTTGTTTTTGAAGGCTGGGTTGTCCTTTGATTAAAAGGTTATGGAACTTGGAAATACAGAGAAGAGGGTGAGTTAACACTGAAGCTGTTCACAGAGGCTTGAAAAAAAAAAAAAATTGGAAAGAAAGCTGCTGAGATCTTCTGGGATGTTCTCGCCTCCTACCGTTTCTGTCAGCAGTGGCAAGAGAGAATGGCATTTGCCATAGCCTTAGCAGGGTTCTTCTGGGACAACTCCTGGGAAGCCTTTGCCTTCAAAACTTATCTTTGCTCATGTCTACTAGCACCTACAAACCAGTTCCTCTCGTTAACCTGTTTCCACATTCACAACCCTGCACCACCAGCCATTTCCTGATATTTCCTTTCCCTGGTGCATAGTCCTTGCTAAATACATGAAGTTGGTGCTGTTTTCACAAATGCCACCTTCCACGCAATTTATAATTGAAAAATCATGATGGCCAAGGTGCTTTCTCTCTGCTTTTATACAGGCTGTGGGTTGGCAGGGCCCTGATGGGGCAGTAAGTGCTCTAGATATGCACCAACAGGTTAGAAATCCAGGAAACCTTGCCATTTAAAACACCATGGTTACTTTCAAAGCCAAGGTTTCCAGCAAACTACGCCTTTTTGGGTCTTCCTTTCCCTTCCCAGCACCACCCAGTAGCTGAAGTAACGGCACATAAAGGGGCCCATCGGGGTAAGGTTTCTGTGCTTGTTAAATGTGACCCTTCGAGCCTTTTCAATTTAATCCTTTTCTAAGTGTATTAGGCTGTGGGGCTCATTTTTTTGGGGGTGGAGTGATGGTGTGTTAAATGGTGCAGCCATAGTAGGGGCTGTATCCGCTGTCTTTGACCCAGCAGCGAGCAGCTTCAAACGTCCTGCTCTACCCTCGTAATTGGGCTCAGACCCTGATGACACCTCAGTATCATTTTCAGCAGCAACCTGCAGGCAAGGTACGGTTCTCCGCGGCATCTAAGGAAATCCACTTCTCTTCTGTTACTACACCAAACCATCTCAACGGGGTTCCACCACTATGACAAGGCCAGAATGTAATAAACGGTCCCGTTGGCACAGGTCACGTTCGTGTGTTGGCACCGCCGTGCCAAAAGGATTAAAAATTAGTTGAGAAACATCTCAATCCTGTCTGCTGCCTTCAGCGATTCACCAGGCTCCCGGGGAGCAGGTCTGCAGCACGTGGCAGCCCCGTCTCCATCCACGGGCACATCTCAGCAGAGCTGGGCTTTAGTGCCAGCCCCCTCCCGTCCTGCTGCCACCTTTGTCACCTTCCCCAGGCTGACCAGAGGGGCTGGGACCAGTCAGGGATGGCTGCCACCAGGAGCACTTGCACTGGGGAGGAGGGGCTGCAAAGTCTTCATTTTAATTCACTGAGCAAGAATAGTCTTGCAATAAAAAAAGCTTTTATGTCTTGAAGGGATACAGGCAGTAAAGCTGAGGAGGAGGAGGAGGATGGCAACGTCGCCTTCCAGTTCCCCCAGATGTGAACTTGGCTTGATCTTTCCTCCCGACGCAGAGATGATTTTAACGTGGCCCGTGCGATATCTGTGCTGAACGTTTTCCTCCCTGTGCATCCAGAAGGACTCTCCTTGAAAAGGCTCCCTAAGAGGTTTTAGAGCTTCTCACAGGACTTGCCCCCCGTTTCCCCCCCCCGGGGCGGTGGCAGGGGTGCCCGTGTCGGAGGAGCCCCCTCGGGCTCAGCATGGGGGCAGCTGAAGGAGGCGCATCGCCCACCCCTCTGAACAAACAGCCTCCCGGGGGAGAGTCCCGGTCGGTGCCTGCCCGGGGGCAGCCCGTGATTTAAGGGCCAGGCTGTGGCCAGAAGCCATCAGCAGAGGGGAGAGGGAAGAGAGCGAGCGAGGCTGTTTAAGATGCCGGGCAAAAGCAGCAGAAGGACTTTGTGTCTCAGAGGCACAATATAAAATCTCAGTCGTACGCTCGGCACAGAGGGGGTGAGAGAGAGAAATGACCACAAATCCAGAAAGTCACGTATGGCAAACGGCTCGCACACCAATAAGAGAAATTTATAGCTCTGACCCGTTTCACAGGATGCCGAATGCTGTGATTTCTGACACTGTTTCTAAATTCATGGCCACCGCGTGAAGAAGCTCAGACGAGTTTCTGCATATTCATAGCGTTAAAAATAAATGATTTCTGACCTCTGCAGTGACAGCCTGGCTCGACAAGAAGCAGGAACCCAGCACCCAACCCTCCACAACCACTAGGAGGAAACTTTCTTTCTCTGCAAGAGTATTTCCCACTCACTGCCAGCAACGGGCACGGCAACAGTTGAGATTGTGGCCTGCAGCCATCACCAGGGTGGTCACAGTGGCATCACGCTTGTCATCTCTGCTTTAGCTGACTGTCAGTAAGAGACTGCCACTGCACGGCTCGGTGGTGAAGTTAAAGCCATTCTCTAGCCCAGGGGCCAGTGTGTTCACCTCCCCACACTCACCCAGGCCATTCCACTGCCCTGATGGAAGCTCTGGGTCTTCCCCCCTCAAACCCAGGTTTACAGAGTGGTTCACGGTCCAGCCTGGTTCATTTCTCCTGGACTGTCCTGTCTGGCATCGCAATTCTCCATCCCAGAGCACGGCCCTCACCTAAAGGGACTTGCATTTTGCTTGTCTGCAAGGAAAACCATACCCAAAGGAAGAAGTCCCACTTCTCAAGAGAACAGGAAGGGAAAGACCCCAAATAGTTACGTATTCCAGAGTCATAGTCTTTCACCAAAATCCTCCCCACTGCATTTCACTGGGTACCGTTTTATTTCACAGCAATATTTCCCCCCACCACATTCGGATCTTTTGGGGCTTCTGCTCTGGCACTGTTTGCTTGATGCCACAGAGCAACGCAGTCGCAGAGCTGGGACATATGTTATGATATAGCCTTAACCATAAACTGAAGTTTTAACTAACACATGTGGCATATTGAAGCAGAAGAGAATCCTTCCACAGTGCTAATTGCCCTTTAAAATAAAGGCAATGCTCCATAT
>JAHREE010000228.1:4338510-4387296 GCA_033628505.1 Tringa tobata | reverse complement strand
AAAAAAAAAAAACAAATCAGTTACCACAGGACAGTTCATAGATTGCAAACATGAGTGACAGTATCTTCATAATTAAAGATTATGAGAAAGCAGCTTAATAGTTCGGTTCCTTCTGGCTGGTTTGATTTGTAATACATGGCAGTTGGTGTAAGCAAAGCAGGTAATTGGAGCCAGTTTGCCCTTGGTGTGTCCAGCTGGTAGCTGCGCTTCACCAACTTGTGTGTAAGGCTGTTTATTCTCAAAGCCTTAACCCCCGACAGCAGAAGAGGGCTGGAAATGTAACCCCATCAACTGCCACGTTCCCAAGCTGGGAGATGCTTGGGGACCAAATGATGGGCAGTTTTTTTGCTGCTGCCCCTGAGCCTCTGCAAGTTGCTGTGGTTGGCAAATCTCCCCTGCCGTTCGCAGAGAAAACGCCCGTGCTCAGCTCAGAGCCCTGAGCCACCCGGCTCTGCAGCAGTTATTAACAGGAACATCATTGCTGGCATATTACTGTGATTGATGCTGCATCAATCCACTGGAAAAGTGTTAAGTAAGCCTTAAAAAGAAGTGAGATGAAGACTTAAAAACCAGGCTAAAACGTCCATATTATGGGGATTATTCCAGGATTGAAAGCACATGTGCAGACATGCTGAAATACATAGCTGTGCCCCCCTCCCTGCTGCTCCGCGCTGGCCACCCCTGGTTCCAAGGGAAGTGAGTAATGAGTGCTTACATGGCAAACAGGGATGGGCAATTAGCAGAAGGCACACAGAAACTGCATTCAGGCTGAGTCTGTGGTTTTACTGCTTATCAAATGAAAAGTAATGAAGAAACACTCCTTCTATTAACACATTATTTCAAGCCAAGCTGTGGTGCTTGCCTGCTTTTATTCCGTTCCATCAAGTTTTGTTTGATTTGGCTTATTTTTGCTTAAGACCAATGTGATATGCTGCACTTGGCGCTGCCAACTTTAGTAATTTTTGCTGTTGTGATGTTTGGTATTTCAGAACTCCTGGGGACTCCTCCATTAAGGAAAATCTCAGATTTTCTTGCATTTAAAGAAAAAAAAATTGTAGCCAGGTCAGTTGTGGAGAAATTTATGTGAGGTACCCAGCTTCCCAAACCCAAAAGGCAAACAAACAAAAAAAAAACCTCCACAAAAACCAACCAAAAAAAACCCCAACAAAAAACCTCAAACCTCAAATGTGTTATCTTTTAATCATCCGTGATTTTCAAACGCTATTCCCTGAGGGAACCCAACTCACAGATTTTCTGCAAACAAAAGGTGATTTTACTGGAGAACAAATTCACTTCTCATCTCCAAAGGCTGGCTCGCACACTAGTGAATTCCTGTATTGTGTACTCAAAGCCCACGGTCAGAAACCGCAGGGCAGAAATGGCCCAGTGCCCAGCATGTGTTCCCTGCTCCACGAAGCTCCAGGGGTGCTTCATGCTTTCTTTGAGTCTCTACTCTGGTGCTGTGTTTTCCCCCAGAAAGAGCCCCTGACCCCACCCTGGAGGGTGCATCAGGCTTTTCCATGGGGTGGAGAACCCTCCTTGCATCTGCAAGGAACCCTCCTCTGCATCCTGCATCTATCTACACCAGAAACAACCTTATCAGGCAGATGGTGGAGCTTCAGCCCTTTCCTTTTCCCTGCACTCAGACCTGGAGCAGGTGAAGAGGAAGGTGCTGCAGAGTCATGGACATGTTTTACCAGTTCCAGAAGCTGGACTGAATGTTTCCCAGTTCTGCCTCCAGTGCTTTACCAAAGACCAAATCCAGCAAGTCCTTCTGGATCTCTCTTTTCTACAGAGGCTCAAGGTGATGTCCTTGCTTGCGCTCGGAAAGGACCTGTCTCTCAAAGCACTTACAATCCGCACAGAGCCAGCAAGCTCAGAATTGGGAGAGAAAAACAGCTTCTTTTGCCAGCCCTTCATGTTAAGCTTCTATATTTAAAATGACTACATAAACTAAGAAATTAATAACAGGCCTAAGCACTTTACTGGGAAAATCCGATTTTTACTTAGGAGAATTGGAGGGAATAAAGCTAAAAAATTTGCTTCAAGGATGAGATTTAATTCAAAGTGCCAGTGCTAGTTCTACCGCACTTGTAGGTTTATAGAATAAACCTGCTAACAAACAATTGTCTTAAACAAGATCATCATTAATCTGTAATTCAGCTGTCAAAAAGACTGAAACTGCAAACTGAGAGGGGAATAAGGAAAACCTGGTAATTTATTTGTTAAATATTTGCAAACTGTCATATCAATACTGGATAATAAGAAAATTTTGGCCCTCCAGAATTGATGCATAACACAAAGCTTTGCTGTATTGCACCTAAACTATTATCAATAGCACATTTATTATTATAATAGATGAAAAACAAGCTTCCTGGCTGAAAAACAAGATCAATTTGAGCTCAAGCTATTTGGATGTATTCTAAATGTTGTAATTAAAATGCAGCATCAATGTTCCTTAAAAAAAAAAAAAGAAGATAGAAGAATAGCCCTACTACAATTAGATATGCCATACACCTCTGACTCAGTAACCTGAGAGAAAAAAAAACAGGCAAAATCGTATTTGTGTCCAGTCAGACATTCCTCATCTTGAGGGCTTGGTGCAGAGCCTAAGCTAACAGAGCTTTTCCTGCTGGGTCAGGATCCAGCCCCAGGCTGGAGGATTTGATCCAGGGAGTCAGCCTAGATTGCACTGAGCCCCCTGTGCGGGTCAGGATTTGATTAGAGTCCAGCAATGAAACCCAGCTGAGCTCCATCTTGCTGCAAGTGTGGTTTAGGGGGGAAAAAACCCCAAGCAACTGTTGAAAGAGATAAAGAAGCCACCTGTGTGAAAGGTTTCACTCCTGGAGCAAGTGCCTTGGGAACAGAAACAGTTGGAATGACATCCCCCCCTACATTCCTCTGCAGTGTTATCACACACATCAAAACCTGCAGGAGACAAACGTGACTCTTGCCTCCCCCAGCAATTAGAGGCTCGCACACACTTCCCAGGGGACATCTGCCACCCTGCAGAATTGGGCTTTTCTTTTGTTCTGATAAAGAAGTGAGTGACTAGTGAGTTACAGCAATCTCCCAGGAGCTCCCTAAATAATTGCATTCTCTTATGTCTTTTAATCATAAGCCCCGCGAGGCTCATAATACCTCATGTGCAATCCAAATTGGCCCATCAGCTCAGTTTATCAAAGGGACCTAATTTAATCCCAGTCTTTGATGGAGACAGAAGCGGTCAAAGTCTGCCCTAATGATTTGCTAAGTTTACTTAGCTTGCAGATCTGTGGCGTGAAGGGCACTCAGACTCCAAGCACAGCATTGATAATGGGAAGCCACGATGAGGAAGACAAAATTGGCAAGAGCTTGACAGTCTGAATCAAGAGAAACCCCAGCAGAAACCTGGAACAGTGGAGATTGAAGAGGCACAATAAATGGGTGTCACCACAAGTAACATCACGGCACTGGTCATATAAATTGTTGGACACAATGGTTCCCTCAGAGTGAAAATCACTACTGTGAGAGACCTCCCAAGGAGAGGGCCAGAGTAGGTGGATCCAAGCCAGGTAACCAGAGCCAGGAGCAAAGCGCCAGGGATGGCAGAGCTGCTCTGACCTGGCGGTGTCCCCTCCCAGGCAGAGCAGGATGCAGTAGGCATGAGAGCACACCTTTCAAGGGAAAAGTGTCTGCTCTTCCTCTAACAAGCTGAAAAGGAGCTCAAAACTTTCAGAGCTGAGCAGGTTTGGTCTAGATGTGCATCTTTTAAAACCACTGGGATGACTTCTCTGCTCCTTTTCAGTCCAGTAGGTCAGTGGCCCCAGGAGGTATAAAACAGTGACATGAGCTAAGAAATGCTGAGCAGATGGAAGTGAAAAGCCAAAGGAAAGAGCCCAAATCCTTGGCTTCAAGGGATGCTAAACAATGACCAGCATTAGGACTAAAGGCACCAAAGATCACAGTTTTATGGAAATCTGAAAGTCCAGCCTTCTCCGGAAAGGTGAGGGTTGACAGGAGAAGACTGGAGCAATGTCTCACTCCATAGCTGTGAGTGATGGATGTAAACACAGTAAAAAACTGCCAAAAAAGAACTTCACTAGACAAAACCAGCTGGTTCTGAAGCACGCAATGGCTTTTAACAGTTTCCAGCTGTAACAGAAGAGGGAACTCAGAGCCTGCATTACAGAAGTTTGAGGAGTGCTGTGAGAAATGAAGCACAAGCCCTTTGATTTTAATCAGCATGTACCAAAGGAGGGTGCAAAGAAGGACCAAAGAAGTCCTCCAGTAGGGATGTAAAGGACTACACTGGCACCGTTAGCACAGAGGGATTATTCATAGTACTACCAAAGTTCAGTAGAAGATGGATGTACCATCTGCCTGCAAACAGGCAAGGTCATTTATTTGTTTTATACAGAAAGTGCAGGTGCTCAGGAAAACATTCTGGGGGGGAAAGGAAAGAAAACCAGTGACATTAGCTCCAAAAGTAAAGCCACGACCAGCAGACAGCAAAGGGTGAAATGCAAGCATTACCCAGTCTGGCTAACCCCCACAAAAGGATTGGCTGGTTAAAAGTATGTCAAATCCTGGGTCTCATGAGGGATGTGCTCTTTGGAGGAGCAGAGGACCTGAATTTGAGTAGAGCTTCCAGGAAGATGCTTGTGGGTGACAGAGTGGGAAGCCTCAACCATCCCTTACTCCAAGGCAGTGATGAGATGTGGGGATGGCACAGCTCCCTTGGCCAACCCTGAAATAACAGGACAGCTAACGACACCGGCTGGGAACGAGAAAGGAGGGGGGAAAAGCAAATTAAATATACTGTATGGAAGGAGGGAACTTTCTTCTCTTTGCTCTGCAGATTTTGAGCTGTATGAAGTGTCAGGAAGCAAAGCCAGTGTTGACAGACCATGAATGGCACACAGGTGGGCTGCCAATGCCGGGACCTGAGAGCTGCAGCCCCCTGAGAAGCATCCAAGCATCCACTGGCCTCTGCCGAGCTCAGGGCGCAGCGGGAGCCGGGCAGCATGGCCCCACATGTGGGGAGCTGCTGTGGTTGACAGCACCTCATCTTTTCAAAAGGCAGCAGCTCCTGGCACCTGCTGAATTCCTGCTGGCCTGTTTCACCTCTAACTTGGGCAAGAAAAAAATGCATATTGGCACAGTACCTTTGAGAGGTTCCTGTCTTCGGTGAGGACAGCATGAAGGCCTACATGGAGAGTGTTTTGATGCACAGATTGAACAGAGAAAGAGACCAAATGAAGGCTCCAAGCAGATTTGGGCAGCATTACCCAGGACAACCCTCGAGATGACATGCTACTGCTGTCAGCAGAGAGGCTGCATGAGAGGAGGAATAAGCAAGGTGCTGAGGGCTGGCAAAGTCACCAGGGAAAAATCCGCATGACTTCTGGGGAGGGAAGATCAGCATGTGGGAATGAGGGGGATGACTGCTAGAGTTGTTTGGATCTAACTGGGGAATCTGCAACAAGACAAAAACCAAGCTGCAGCTTGGGAAGGGTAGGTATCTTCCACGAGTCAGTTCAGCTTCTTTTCCTTACACACGTGGGTGGGTTGAACAGGGCAGCCAAGCTGACTGAAAACCATGTGCAATGACAAAAAATAATCTAAAAAAGTGATGTTTGCCTGATTTTTCCTATCTTCAGCTTGGCTGCCAGTTGCCATGCTGCTGGATTCCAACTGCTCTTTATTGCTCAGACTGAACTGCTACATTCTGGTTTAGGTTTTTACTTTCTGTAAGCATATTAAAATTTTAATTAAGCACTAAACAAGTGTTTTACCAGCTTTTTGAGAGTTTTTCTATTTGTCTTGTTGAATACAAGTCTCTCGGGTCCTTAGTTTTGGCCTAATTTTAGACCAATTCTGGCTGAGCCCTGCAGGATAACTGCAAAAACTATTCATTAAAAATGAAGAGATCAGACCTGATCAGCTGACAGTGGGAGGCTGCAGTGGGCTGCTCTGCATCCTGGCAATCTTCTGATCTACACATACTAGCCACAGGTTAATGCTGATCTCCTGGTAAAACACAGCATGGAAAGACCTTGAGAAGATGCAGCAGCTCCTTGATTCAAAGCTCACTAAGAAACAACTTGTTCCATTCCTTTTTGACCACCTGAGATGGCAATGAAGGAGGGATTTTAAGCAAACCAATTCTTCTCCTTCATGCAATTTCTGTAATGCAGCACGAGCCTTTCTCGAGGTAAAACGTTTAATAGCATTCCCCATTTTTGTCTTTCTGGGAAGCACTTTGCAAAGAGATGGATGAGGGTCCCTGCTTTACAAAGCACATGGGCAGCTCTGACAAGCAAGCAATGCCACAGTTCATGTTTAGCCAGCTTTACTGGAGAATTTGCTTTTTTTCTACTAAAGCGCTGCGGAAATCCAAAGGGCTTGCAACATCTACTTGTACACGACAGGTTTATCACATACGTTAACATGAAAGACTAGCTTAAATCCAGCCATCAACATACAAAACCCTGCCAGATCTATCAACATCTGGGACCAGAAACATCTCTTAAGTGCTGTTTTAAAATTATATCACAATAACAAATGTAGTGATAATGAAATGCAGAGTCTGGTATCATCCAAAATTCAGCAGCTGTGGTATTTGCCATGGAGCTGAACTCCCAGGTTTAAGCTGCTGGTGCTAGGAGGTGTTTCTTGTAGCTAGGCAAAAAAAAAAAAAAATTCAACACTGAGAGAAGAGGAGATTATTCCTCTGTGTGTGACCCTTGCTAAAATTTCCCGTTAACCATCCCTAACTGTAGCTGTCCCTCCTGTGCTACTCCCATCTGTAATACATCTGCAGCTGTTTTTAATGTCCCAAGGGGAAGTCAAGGTGGTGGCTGCCGTGGATGGTGGGGACATCACCAGGAACACAGTCACCTCCTCCTCCAGTCACTGCAGACCCACCAACGCAGGTCTGTATGCTGGTTTTTGCAATGCTTTGGAACAACAAACTAGTTCTCAAGCCATGGGTAACTAACTCCCCTGGTGGCCCTTCACCACCAGTTAGGAGAGCATTTTTCTGAAAGGCCTGAAGTAATCCACAATTTAATAATTTGAGCTTTTCACTTCTCTCATCTCATTTTCTCTCCAATTAATTCCATGTAAGGAATTTCAGATGTTCATTGAAGAGTTGGAAAGACCTTGTCCAAATAGCCCCTTCTTTCCTCCCTGCCCATCAGCCTCCAGCCTCCTTGCACAGTTCCTCAGCCCAAAGCCAAGGCCAGTGAAAACTTTTCCTTTCACTTGCTCACATTTCACTTTCACAGTAAAACTCACATCCAGGTCACCACTCAGGAAAATCACATCTTCCAAGAAGCCCTGCCCCAGACCACCTTGCCCAGCCACATTTGGGTGTCCAGAGAGGAACCAGCTCCTGTGCTTGGCCAGGCTCCTGCCTCCCAGTCAGCCCTCACCAGCTGCATCCAAGACAGTTCCGTGCAGCCCTCCCAGGGCTCATCTTTTGGAATCCTTCAAAACTGTTGGGAAAGGGAGAGGGAAGAAAAGAGAGATTCAAGTCCCTTGACCTGCACAGAGCAGCTTGCTACCAAAAGGTGTTCAACTGGTTCAGAAAGAAAAGGTAAATTTAAGGAACCCAGAGCAAAGAAGTTGTTTTGCTGAATTGGAAATCTTATTTTTATGCTTATCTCACGCAAAGCTGGAAATAACACTCATAACCTGCTAAAAAAAGGTGTTGAATAACATCCAGTGCAACTGAAGGGAAGTTTGCTGCACAAAACCAAAACGTTTATCAGAAAGCATCCTTCAGAAAAACAGAAAAACACACATACTTCCACAGTGAAGCTAAACCCCTGCAATCCCCATGAAGGCTTGTGCAGCAACGTACCTACAGATCCCCCCAGCTCATCACTGTCCCTTAGCTAGAGATGATCATTTCTGTCGGTCAGCCTCCAAAACAGTTGGTGTGAGCTTTCTCTAACCTGCTCCAGGGCAAACTCCACCAACAGGTGAGACTCCTTTCAGTGACAGGTGCAGCTAGACAGGCAGCAGGCTATTATTTCTCCATACAGCTTCACGTAGCTTTACATATACTATCACTATTTTGGCTTCCCTCTCTAATCCTAAATCAAAAAATTGGGAAGAATAAGGCATATTGCTCTAACACTGGCTGTTAAGAGCTGTGCATGATCCCATCTCTGAGCTGACTGTACAGAAGAAAAATACAGAAAACTCAATGCTCCACAGATTCAAGTCCTAAATCTTTGATCCAGTCTTGAGTCCATTTGGAAATGGTGAAAGGGCTCCAAGGATGGAGTTGTGGCTCTAAAATTGGAGAAGTGCTGTGCTGAATGTGCTATTTTGTCACCTTCTCCAGCTACAGCTGGGCAGCTTTTCATTACAGCCCTGAGCCTGCTCCTGGCTAGTTGTCAGGATGCCCAGTGGAAATCCCTCTAACTTGCTGGTGCATTTCAAAAAAATGGGTCCAATTAGCAAAGCCTCACGACTGCAGCTGAAACAGTGGGGAAGGATCATACCAGCAACCAAGCAGGCAGATTGGAGAAGGACAAAGCGTCCAATGGTTGATGATGAGCAGGTGGGAAGAAGTAACTGTGTCAGCTGTAAGAGAAATGTGAACAGAGCCTTACACCCCCTTGGGTAAGCAATTCCCCAGAGGGGCTGCAGGAGCAGCCCCCAGCCTCATGGTAACATTTTATTTATAGCATTGCCTTCCTCTTCATTGCCTCCCCAACTGTGAATTGCAATTTTTCTTACACACACACACACCCCCCCCCACCTTCCCCCCATCTTATGGTGATGATTTGGAGCATGGAGATGTTTGGAAAAAGGCAATTTGGCATCAGGAGTCTAAAAAGCAGATACAGATGACATCCTAAATGTATCTTTTATGAGTTTGGAATGATTCCTTTAAATTAAGCTCAGAGTGTGTGACAGCTTCTGGTAGTGCCGCCAGTTAGGAAATAAAACATAAAAATCAAGAGGTTCTTGAGCATATGTAGTCTTAAAGATCATGTCCTCTGGACAACTTGCTTTCCCTCATGCCACTTTGAGCTGTGATGTACCAAGTGCTTCCCAAGGAAAGTGCTCCAATAATTTTCAATTGTCTCTTCACCACATATGCCCTCAAACCTCAACATACTTCCAAATTCAAGGCTTATAAAAAATTAAATGCCCCAATAATTCTAAATTGTGTCTGTTCAGTGTTACTGGAGCCTGTCCATTCCTTTAGTTTGGGGATTTTTGTTTTGTTTGCGGGGGGGGGAGGAGGAAATGCTTTCTATTAGTGCTTCAAATTGGAAGCCAGTCAAACAGCATCATAGCAGAATGATTCAGCAGCCTCTGAGCTGATTCGCAGTGTATCATAAAACAGGATTAGGAAAACAACAATAACTGGAGGAGAAAGAACCCACACAAAGAATCACGGCAGGAGAACAATACCAGAAAGGAGCAGAGGGAATAATCCTCACTTGGCTTCTGAGGAGCAGGTCGGATGACCTAATAGATGGCTTTCAATGCCCTTCTTTCCCCGCTGCGTCGCAGG
This sequence comes from Tringa tobata, assembly GCA_033628505.1. NCBI lineage: Eukaryota > Metazoa > Chordata > Aves > Charadriiformes > Scolopacidae > Tringa > Tringa tobata. The sequence goes on along the minus strand of JAHREE010000228.1, from coordinate 4,377,773 downwards.
GTTCAGCCGCCTGGATCCAGCTGCCACAGCTTAAATAATGGGTCTGCATCGACTGAACCACATTAAGTGTTTCTGTGCACACACCCGCAGCCGGTTGTCACTTATCTGAGACCACAGTCCCCCCCTCTGGCACAAGACCCAGATGCTATTTCACAGCAGGCAGCAGCTTATGCAGAAGTAGTGGTGGAAGTTCACGACCATTTAGGAGAGGAAGCAAAGGCAACAATCAGAGGCTGTGAGTCTTCCAGTTATAACCCAAAAAGTGGGGTTTTCTCAGCCTTACTCAAGAAAACACACACACACACACAAGGTGACACATTAAAGTAGCAGAGATGTCAAGCTAAGAGTATTCCTTAGCACTGTCCTGACCAGGAATGAAATTAAACATGTATTTCCTGATATCCTGAATCAAAGCATCAGTGACCACCTATGGCCAATCCCAAGATGGAAGAGGAAAGCATAATTTAAAATCTATTCTCTGTGAACCTGATGATCTTTTTGACAGCCTTGTTGTAAATTAGGCCATTTCTGTTACAATTGTGGTCTCAGAGCGATAGAGGAAGGCAGGGACTCTCGCAGGAATTTTACTAGATCAGCTATGGTTGAATTACTTCTATGCAGAACATGAAATCACAGCTTCACGCATGCGAGGAAAATCAAACAATTATATCACAATTCTGATAAAATAGCTGTATCCGAAGTTTGGTGGAGAGACACAAAAACAGAGAAGAAAATGAAAATCTCCTATGCCATGATGTCCTCTTGTAGACTGAAAAAATGATAAAGTGCATCCTTGTTTAATTCACTGCAGGATGCCTGGAATTTTATAGAAACTGCTGCAACATGTCTCCCAGTGGGGAATAACTGAAGCATGAGACAAGAAATCAACCATATTCTAACTCGCAGGTGCTGTAAAAGGAAATGCCCAATAAAGGCTTAATATATAGGGAGATGGCAAATAACTGCCTGGATTTCTGAAATAAAAAAGCCTAAGCCAATTCTCTAATCGTATCTAATCAAAGAACGCCATCGGTTGCCAAAAACTTGTCGGAAAAAATGGGTATCAGAGAGATGGCAGCAAACACTTCTTCAGTAGTGTTTTGGGAATATTTTAGCCTGCAGAATTTAATTCCCTGTTATTACTTCTGAGCCTAGAGGCGAAAGTCATAAATCAGGACCAGTCATAACACACAATAATGGGGCGAAATACTCATAAGGAGTGTTACATGATAAAATCCTTTGGGATTGTGTGTAACACTTCCAGTCCTTGATGACAGCATTAAAAATTCTTCGGTTGGTAACAGTTCTTCTTCCCTAATTCCTATACTGGGTTTTCATTCTTTTCTCCCAAGATCTCCACATTTTGCTGTCAGATGGCATTCCTTCCACCCTTCCTCCCTGCTGCACTAAATATGTGTTTAAAACAAAATCATAGGAAAGCATTCCATGGTTAAAAAGATGGGCAGGTTTTAAATTACACTGCATTTACTTACACAGGTTTTTAATACCACAGGAGCTTTCCCGGGGAGTTTTGCCCTGATTTCAGGACCCCCATTGGTTTTATAAAGGGCTATTTGGTCCCATTTAGAAGGTGGCTACATTTTGAGTAATAAAGACTGCAATGCTATAAGATAAAAAACATTGTCCCCACCCTTCTTTTACCCTCCCATCTACTGAGTTTAAAAAAAAAAAAAAAAAAAAGCAACCCATGATGTGTTAGAAATTTGTTTTCTGAGTAACGAGACCAATCATGTTTCCGCTGCTTGTGATCTCTCTCTTCTCTTCCTTTTCTTGGAGCTCCTCTGGATCCACACTGACATAGAAATATCCCATGATGGAGAAAACAATGCACACAGCAAAGAGGAGAACAGTGAACAAGACAAATTCAGCCCACTAGGAAAGAAAAAAGAACAGCAGGTCAGGAGACCCCAGACTCTCAGTCCAGAGGATTTCTCTGCACTTCCAAGTGATTTTTAAAGAGCTGGGTAAAAACTACTTTTTAGCTTTCAAGATTGCTCACAAGAAAGAAACTTCCTCATCTTGTTTTCTGGTAAAACCATTTATACAAAATGTAATTGTGCGTATGTGACATACCTTGAAACAAGCCGGTTAAATTGGACTACTCTCATGAAATATTTTCTTACAAATCTGTCCTCACTGGAGCATACCTGCCTGGGCTTTTTGCCCACAAGATGCCTTTGGGAGAGGCAGTTTCATGTTAGCCAGAAACAAGCCCCAGTTCACACCTTAATGCCACTCCAGAAGTCTGATGGCTTGAATTCAACAAACTCCACACCACAACCTCCCCGTGCAAGCCCAACCTCAGGGGTGCTATGTGCAACTGCCCCTGAAGGAGTCCCAAGCTAGACACTTGAAGAGCCTGCCTGCCCGCTGGGCTAGCTGGATCAAGGCAAGCTGCTTTTGGTAAGCAACCACAACACATGGCTAGCATCGTGTCCAGGCTCCAGGCCCAAATACAGCCTGCTTGCCTGGAGCTGAGCTCCAGCAATGTTATCGCCGTGCAGGTCACAGTAATTTTTACTGCCACTGTGAGGCTTAGGGAAAGCCAGAGGGCATCACTGAGGGCAAAGCAGAGCCCTGGCTGGAAGGCAGCTGGGTGCAGGCTGCCATAACTCCATTGCAGGAGCCTGGGGCTGTGCAGAGAAGCTGTGGCCCGACGACACGGATAGCCAGAAGAACCATCCAGTGCCTACTTTAAAGCATTACCTCCGTTTTAAGATCCAAACCATACCTGTGCCATTGGTGCGGCCTGGGCAACAACAAGCACAAGGGTGTTCCCAACAGCCACTGTGAGCAGCCAGCCTGCCTGCAGCACCGACTTCATGCCGGCTGGAGACTGAAAAGAGGAGAAGGGCCTGATCAGTGGGTGTCACGCTGTGTCCTTCTGCCCTGGTTCACCCTTGTGATGTCCTGTCTGGTCTAGGTGTTCCCAGGCTCAGCCTAAGAGGAGATGGTGGAATTTCCTCTGTGCAGTGGTTAATCTCAACAGCTGCATACAAGGAGCTTTTGAAACATGTCCTCCAGGAGGACACAGGAAGAAGGAGATGCTGTTGTTGCAGGGCTGGAACCTGATCATCCTCAACCTGCATCATTTGAAAATGTGAGATCAGGAAGCTCAGGGAGCTACATGACAAGCCCTGCAGCTTGGAATCTGGTGTCATGTGGCTGGACACCTTTGGAAAAGAGACTGGATCTTGGTGTTAAGCTTTCTTCTGATGACAAATTTTCCACATCCCATGACAGATAATCCCACTGTCACTACTACTCTCATTAGTAAACATCTTCACCTTACTCCAATTTGAGTAGCCTCCGCTTTTTGGCCTTGTAATGTCTCAGTCCTCTCTTCTCATAAACATTCTCCCCAGACAACAGAGTATACCAGAGTCAAACCATTCCTTGCACATTCATCACCCCTTGGTCCCTTGTTACAGACTTGGGTAGGCTTAAGCCCCTTCAATCACTGCTTAAAGAAGGTCCCAAGCCTCAATGCCACTCTGTAGTCCTTGAGATACCTTTGCCTTTTTATCACCAGAAAATACATACCACAAAATACTTCACTGGGAGAAAAACCTGATATTACAGTATTCAGAGCCTTCACATTAAAATACACTTCTATCCAGTTCTGTTCTATGTTCCCAGCTTTACCAGAAAAGGAGTTTCCTGAGTATAATTGAGAACAGGTATCTTCAGAGTGTGAATTAATTTAGCTTGAGGGAAGCCAGCAAGTGGTGTTATAATCCTACTTTTAGCTGAAGCACAGATAACATTGTCAGTAAGTGTCATGCCAAAGGACAAGTCAATGGCAGATGCAGGAATAAATCCTGAAGTCTAATTGTAAGCCCCTTATCTTTAAGTGTAGTACCTGAGAATAGGAGAAGGCCAGACCCGTAATGGAGAACATCACCTCTCCAGCAGATATTAATAAGTATTGTGGTAACTGCCAAGCCATATGGACATTGTTGGCTTTGATGTCTTCAGACTTCCATATCTTAACAGCACCTCCAGAAACCTAGCAGGAAAATAAAGGTACATTGATTAGCTGCTCAAAGATAAGATCCTTCTTAGCCTGGACTCCAACAGCAAATTTACCAAAATGAAGTTTTAAGTAAAGTTGGAAGCAAAGCTCTGCCCTGGAAGCAAAACACTGCATCTGACCCCTGCCATTTCCAAGCCTGTGGGGAACAGGATGACTCTTACTGCACAGGGAAGAGGTGACAGGACGGAAGCATCCCAGCTCCTTCATGTGCTACAAGAGCTGCATGAGTTATTACAAAAAAGTTGCCTTTCGCAGTGAGATTGGGAAAAGCCTGTGACCTGCTGCTGTCCTCAAGGCCAGAAGAGGACAAAAGGATAAATGCTCATTGCATCCATGTGGCCGCTGCTCCCATTTCATCAGCAATGTAAAACTCTCCTACGATAACAGTGACACCCAAACAAATCCAGTTCAGGAATACTAAGAACCAGAACACCAAGAACAGGAATACCAAGTAGCAGAGACTGTCCCATATCAGATGTGTTCAGACAGTTATGGTAGTTGTATTCCTAATTCTCTTTGTTTGCTTTCCCAGATGCAATTAATACTGCCTCTGATGCAAAGAGGCAGAGAGAGATTTGACTGGTAGCCAGGAAAGCACTAGGCTGAAATGACTTCAGGCAGAAAACCCTGTGTTTAAGGAGAGTACTTGGGAAAATACAAGGCATGTTTACGAGATGTACTTAATCACCGCGCAGGGAGGCAAATCAAGAGACTGTATTTTAGCAGGCTAAAAGGGGTGAGAGGAGAGCTGTGCATCGCTCTTTAGCCCATAAAGAAATGTCACAAGCACCATACTATAACTGCACACTGAGGAGGGATGGGTAGAAGGCAGCATCCCCATGATTTAAGTATCAGAGTTCAGCCACATTAGTAGACTAATATATTGCATTCTTAGTTCTTCTGTATAGCACTCCTGGCAAAGGAGCAGGGCTCAGTACAAATCACTCCAATAATTAAAAATTACCTTGGCCTGGAGCAAACTAACTCTCTACAGAAGAAGGAAACCACAGGGAGAGAGATGGAAAAAGAGGATCAAATAGACTAAAGGACTAGCACAGGGTCCAGAAGGGCTGAGGCACAGAGACACCCCTGAGCAGCCATGGCTACAGCAGGGACTTTTGTAGATGGAACCACAAACTGGAATCCTTGCCCTCAGTGACATGGGACATTTACCTTAACTGGCCTCAACTCAGTTGCATTACCAGAGGCTCTGGGGCAATATTCTTCATGTAATATTCTTCATGCAACTTCTCTACTTGATTTCTCATCTGGGGAAAGAGGCTTGCAGCTACGGAGGAAGGGTCTGGCCAGTGTCATTTCAAATGTGTATGTGTTTTATTTGCATAAATCTCTGCACTCACAGATGGCAGCATCTGCCTGTTCCCTCTAGGACTGTATATCCCACTCCAGCTATTGGAGTTAAAAAAAAAAACCCACCAGGTGCTTTGCAGCTATATTTTTCCCCCTACATATTTGGGCTCTGCAGACATGAACAGCTCCTATTAATTGCCCAACTGGGAGATGTTACTGCCAGGGAGTAGCTGACAACACTTTGCTCTGCTCATCACAACACAGTAGTCAAAGTCCCAGAGGGCAGCTTAGCAGTGTGTCCTGTCAGACCTGGTTTGTCTGTGTGCCTGTGCAGTGGAAAGGTTACAATGGGAACCAAGCTGATCACGTTCATCTCTGTGGTTCCTGCCAGCTGGACTAGGGTTGGAGCAGCATGCCTAAGAGGTTGGCAGGCAAGAAAAGGAATCCACCCTCTCAGCAGTGCTCACGCCCCAACAGGGCTAGGTTGTTCAAAAAACCACGCTTTGACTTTACACTGGGCTCCAAATGAGCTGTACAGACAGTGAGAGGAGGAAAAACAGATGCACAGTCTCACCAACATCCTCCCTTAGCAATGTCCCTCTTTCTCCCATGCATAATCCACAAGTTGTGGAAGATCAGCCTTCAGATCAGTAAGTTAAATGTGAAGATACAGCAGACTGTTTCTGCAGAGTTCTTCAGGTGTGAGGTACCGCCAGGTACAGTATTTTAGAGACCACAGGCAGAGCTGGCTCTCGGCAGACTGTAATGGCTCTGCAGTGTGCTGGGTCAACGGTAACTGAACAAGGATGGCATGAGACCAGCACAAACCACAGGTGACATTGAGGATTTCCATCACAGAAAAGATCTTCTTGTTTAACCCATGAGATCTGACAAGGTCACAGTGGAAAGTGGAATGAGACCCACCCACCTCACTTACCTTTTTGGCCCTTACAAGGGCTAAAACCTTTTACTGACCCTTGTATAATGGACTGCCTTCATGGCTACTGCCCACGTCTCAGAGGGTGGAGAAAGCATCTGAGTGCCACAAACATAAGAACAGAAGCACTGCCAGCAGTGCCAGAGACTAGGACAGAAGGAGGTTGTTACTGTCATAAGGACACTTACGTTGGTTATCACAATGGTGTATGATGCGCCGAAGTCGAGCAGCCCTAGTTCCAGGATGAATTCTCCTGTTTCAGTTATGCATTTTCCATTATTATATCTAGATACAATGATGAAGCACAGTATTTCCCAGTTAGTCCCACAGACAAAGAGCACAGAGCAGAGCTATCAAACATGCCCCTACAATGGAGTAGGGAGGATGTATGATGTAAAGCTGCAGTCGCATTTATGCAAGATGATCACTAGAGCACTTGCCATCTTTTCCTTCCAGAAATGTTTAGGCACTGCCCAGAGTTCACCTAATGACCTGGGATATTGTTAACATTTTAAAATGGTTTCTACTTCTTCCTGGAACTGCTTCCCCACTCTGCTCTCTCCCCGCTGGTTTATTTTCCTTCCAAACAGTTTTCCACTCCTTCAGGAACTGTGGGCCAGAAAAGTTAGCCAATCTCAAGCAGCCTTCAGGAAATCAGAGATATGCACCCACAAGTCACTTTGTTTCCTTTCAATAAAGAAAATTAGCCTTCATATTTGTTTTTCTGATTTTGGATGTGTGAGATGGCATGGAGGCTCAGCAGCATTGCCACAATGGCTGCTGCATCCTACTAAATTGCAGCAATAAATATTTTGGATGGAGCTGATGCAGAGAAAAGCCATGAAGCTTGTTTTGAAACATTGAAAATGCCAGAAATACCCTACAAGAGCCAACTCCAGTGCTGCCAAACCAAGGCCATATGGAGCCCCTGCCTAACAAGCCCAGCCTGCAAAGCCATGTAATGTTTTTTGATGTTACCAGCCCACATACCAACTCTTTGTAGCATGGAATACAAATTTGCCTTTCCCTGAGAGCACCCTAACACTAAGAGCTTGGGCATGAGAGAACAGCAAAATAAAGCAGGCATCAAATGGTAGAGGGAACTTCATGATGTCCCACCTTACTCTGCTGACACATGCACAGGAATGGTCAGCCTCTTCCCTCCAGGCCTCTACATAATCTGAATAAAAGCTCTATCTAGATTCTTCAAAAGGTTTTTTGGGTTTCCAAAATTACCCTGACCTGACTCTGAGAAAACCCAGATTATGGCCTTAATTAGGATGTCATTATACTCTTGTCATGGGAATAAAGTTTCCAAGCTTGGTCTCTACTGATTTTATATTACCAAAGCAATAACAGCCCCAGGAAGAGAGCTATCATCTCAGACACTGTTTGGAGGCTGAATCTATTCATCTGCATATTACACACAGAGATACTGATTTGCTGTCCTTTGGCTTGGACACTTTGCAAATGAAATGCATGGTGCTTCTGTACACACACAAGTGTGTGCACCATGGAGCACCTGCTCTGTGCAGAGTCAATAATTGGATTTTTTACAAACATCTGCACCCACAACCCTATGCCCAGACAATAGCAACGAAAGTTTTGCTTTTCACCTGAGAAAAGCCCCATTGTACCCAGGGCAAGGCCTCAGCGAGGACCTTCAGCACAGCAAGGGAAACTTACTTGTCCCTCTCTAGCAGCGTGTACTCAGAAGCACTGTAGTTTTTCTCAACAGCAATGAACCGTTCGCTGTCAATGGTGAGGTTGACATCTTGGCTCAAACCATTAATGAATCTGCAAAGAAAGCATATTTCATTGGGTTGTCAGACAGGGCAGGAAAAGCATAATATCAGACACTTCAGAAGAAGAGTGCATTCTCTTCCAAAGCATTCTGTAACTCTATAAAGTTATGACAGACTCCCCTGCAAGCTACCAAAACACTTGCCTGATTTTTTGTCCAGTTTTTCGATATTAGTTTTCCCTGCTGTGTAGTTTACCCTTTTACTCTTTCTCCTGGGAAAAGTGACCCTTACTTTTTGTGTGTTAGAATTTCCAGGCAATCTCTTCTCACTGACTTTCAAAGATTGTTCCATGGCTGTTGGAGAGCCCACTCCAGGAAATTATAAATTTGGGTGTCCTGATGAGTGTATGCACCATTCTGGTGTACCTCCCAAGGAGTTTCTACTAATGGGGAAAGAGTTTTCTAGCAAAATAAGATATTTTCATCAAAATTAAAACTTTCATGGGAATGTTCAGGTTTGGATATTTTTCATACAGTGTTTATATGCTTTTTCATACACAAAGGACAGTTTCCTTTTGGCAACTCAAAAAACATTAGCAAACCCAAACCTTTTTTACTTGATCTGACTATGTTTTAAAATATTTTGGTATTCAGTTCTTAAAATGGGGGTGAAATCCCCAAAGATAGTAAAGTGCTTAACAAAAGTAACTTTTTAGTGGAAAAATGGTGAAACCTCTTTACAGATTTTTGAAAGGCAAGTTTTGGGATTCTGTCAAAAATGTTCACAGGAAAATATAAAACATTCCTGACTGCAGGTATTAATCAAATCTCCAAGGTGGTTTTTAGTCAGTAGAAGCTTTCACAAACCCAGGGCTATGAAGAGATACTGCTTCCCTGGTACTGTCAACACAGGCTTTCAGATAAGGGAGCTGGTCGTTGTTTTATACTATCTAAAGCTTTTTGCTGTTTTGTTTTGTTGTATTTTTGTTGATTTTTTTTTTTAAATTGCAGCTTGCCCAAACCCTCCAGAAAGTCTAGCTCGATTTTTTTTTTTTTTTTTTTTTTGGCAAATCTGCTTCTTTTGCATCTCAGCAGCCTCGCATAGGTCTGGTGGCGTGGTACTGGAGGTAACTGACATCAGTGAGATGGCATTTCAGTGCAGACCAGCACAAGACTGTTGGACTAGCTCAAATTTGGAAAGTAGACTACCTGCTTAAGCAGAGTCCAACGCCCAGCTGAATTGTTTACAAGGAAGTAAAATTACTGCTGTATCCAATTTACTAAGGTATTGTGCATGAGGCTGGGTGAGATAAACAAACGTCAGGCCAGTTTGTAGAGGATAAATGGCAACAGCTCCTTTCCAGATTGCTGCTTCTCTTTCTTTCCCAAAGAGGTGGGACACAGTGAGATGAATTTATCACTCTTCCAAAGGGAGGAGATCTTTTATGTTGCCATCTCAGCCCAGACTATCCTAGGCAGTAAGCAGCAATAACGCCCAGCTCTGCATGGCAAGTGTGGGAGGTGACACGTTGTCAAGCCTCCACAGCTGACACCCATGTCTTGCATGAGAAGTGTGGACTAGATTCCAACCTGAGAACATCTGGGTTACGTTACATACAGTTTGCATTAGACAAAAGCAGTTTCCCTCACCCCACCACCCCCAAATCCTGAAAAAAGCCATTCCTACCTAACAGCTGCTAAACCATTTTCTGGCTTGGTTTCCAGGTCTGTAATCTAAAGAGGGGAAGAAAAAAAAATACAAACACTTATTAATGCTTCCTTATAAATAACACGTAGCAGAAAATACAAGCATCTGTTGTTGAACATGTGTGGCAAACCCCATGGAAATCAACTGGACCCTCACAGAAGCTTGACATCAGGCCACAGAAGTGTAGCACAATGAAGCCAATGGCAAAATTTCAGCTCCACCAAGGGCTTAAGATGAGATCATACCATTTTTTTCCCTCATCTCCTACGTAACAAAGGCTACAGAGTTTCAGCCGGTCACCCTTCTAGTGAAGGGCAAGTAACACCCTCCCAAAACGTATTTGTCTTGATCCGAAGATAGCAAGAGAGCATTATCCACATTAGCCTCTTTCAGTGATGTATTGCAATGAAACACGACTGCCTTACTCCTACAAAACCTGCAACTTTCTCACTTTCAGATCTTGGTTCTTGGCATAGTCGTAGACTTCACAGAAGCCTAAAGCCAAGAGGAAGCCCTAGGTTACTATTCTGATCTTCATGTACCATTCATATCTTCCCTGACTCTCAATACTCAAGAGATAAAACTGTTGTATGGTACTGTCAGAGAGCAAGAGAGAAGAGACCAAGTGCACTGAGCTTCTTTGTGCCCACAGTCTCTGCAGACACATCCCTGAAACAGCCACCTGACTGGGCATACTGGGGAGTGAGAGTGCCTCTCCTGGAGATCACGGCTTGAGCATCAGCTCAGTAGTTAACATGATCAACGTTCTTTCGAGGAGAGCCTATTTGGTGTACAATGCTGAAAAAAAGGCAGTAAAGACAAAGCCCTGCCACAAATACTGTATGTCACACAAAAATAATAAGGAGCAAGGTTCTTGGCTGGTAGAAATCCACAGTTGTGCCATGTCCACTTAAACTAGCAGGACAATTTCACTTTGTGGTACCCATAGACAGAACCCAGACAAGCCAAAAGGGACTGATTCTACCTTCAGAAACTGACTTTCTCTTAACATTTCTAGCCCTTTCTCCACAATTTCTTCCTGATGTTAAACCCTGAGCTTCTGAGACCAAGGATCCAGAATTTCGGTATAGCTATAAAATGCCTATTGTACTTCAGTGTGATATGCTGATCCACAAATGTATGCCCTAAATAATAAATAGCTACAGCGAATAATAAATGTCAGAGCAATAAATAATAAACAACATTATTTTTTTTTCCATGGGAGACACGTGGGGATTAGCACTGTATTTCACTGCAGAGAGGCCAGTCAAATTATTACTTGCTCTCATCGATGATTCCCAGAGCCCTCAAATTCATTTCCTGCCCACTCAACAGCCCTCAAAGGAGAAGAAACCAATTTCAGATTGGCTCCTTCCAGGAAAACCCCACCACGTGAGTGAGGGGGCCAAACCCAGCAATGAGGGAGGCTGGCGTGGGCCATGACTACTCCAGGGCAAGCCTTGCAACACAGCCGTGATGCTGGCATTGCCTTCCTGCTGTTGCAATGCTGGAAAAGTGAGCATCATTTATCACACTGTCTTCCACACCTCCCTTATCTACAGCCACGAATGACAGGTCAATAGCATCACCCAACAGCACTGCTGTTCCCCAAGCCTGCCCATGCCAGGGTGGGCATTAATTTAAGCACAGGCTAGATAGCTGGGGCAGCACAGAGATGTACTGAAGCTCAGATTGCTTTGCTCGACCCCGTCACAGGCTTCCTCTTTGTAAGGACTGTATGAAAATCACTGTATAAGTATCCATTTCTTAAGGTAACAGCACACAGTCATCAGGGAAACTTAACAACATTGTGTGATAACAAGACCCAGGCTCTAATCCATAAAGCAGAAAAAAACCCCAATGTTACGAAAAAATAACTTCTTAAAACTCCTCATTTTTAAAGAGTTATGTTATTTCTACTACATAATATTGAATGTTTAGTATGGCAACCCTGCAAAGTAGGAGGCTGAGGAACTGCAAAGAAAATTGGTATTTTAGCATGAGGACAGATTCTGATGGTATTTACACACATACATACACACCTACCACAATGTGCAATAACACCATAAAATTCAAGCAAGCTTCTCAGGATACAGCTGTACATAAAAGATATCAGAATCTGGCCCTATACATCCCATATGCCTCTCTCCAATTGTTGTGGCAATACACAGAAGTCCAAATGCAGCTGGCTCTGCTGCAGAGCCTGAAATGAGCTCAATCATTTATTCTGTTCAGGAAAACAAATGGGCCTTCTGTGCATTTTCACTAAACACACACAATAACTAAACCCAGAATCATTCCTCTGATGCTTTTATTCCATGCCTAGCCCTAGAGCCTCTTTAATATCTTTGCTTTATGGAGCCATCTTTGGGGGAAAACCTCTGGCCCTCTGTTTCCTCATCTTTCCCAAGCTCTGCTGCCTAGCAGGCATGACTCTGCTCTCCCACTGCAGCATTCACTGGATTAAATTGTGCCCAGAAACCCTCAGATGCCATAACACCTCTATTAATCAGCCAGCAGAAATGCGTACAGATCCAGTGCCGCTAGCTAAGAAGTCAGGTTTAGAGCATCAGAGAGCAATCAGACAGACACTGCAACTGAGCAAATGAATTAATGAGTCTATTACCCCATTGTATCATCACAGCCATTGAATTAATACTGTATTTACACTGCACTCCCACACTCACTAAGCGGCTTGATAGGCTTCCTTCTGCCTCAAAAACAATTAAGCTGTATACTGATTTTTCCTTCGCGGTGTAGTTAAAAGCAAGAGACAGTCCTTGATGTTGCAGGGTGAACTGAAGGTTCTGTTGCTCTCCATTCAATATTAATTTTGAGTACTCAGCTGGGTTCTGTGGAAAAAACAAACTTGGTTACACTTTCTTCAGATGAAAAAGGGTCTGGTCCTCCCCACCAAGTGCAACCCTGTCCTCTCTTCAAGGGAGCCTCTGAAAAGAGGTTTAACAGTCAGAGCTGTCTTCTACAGCAAAGGACCTGTGTTGACCTATAGGCTTTAGGCTGGTGAAGCCAGAGCTTGGAGGACCTTCCCTTGTCAGATGCAACCTGAAGTCCAGGGCGCACCTTCCACCCACACAGCTACCCTTTCCCCTGGCCCTGCTCTGCCTCAATTGGACAACAGGGCAGGCAGCTGGTGGCCAGTTGACTGCTGGGCTGAGTCCCAAACTTGCCTGACCTGTAAAGTAAACTAGAAGCTGAAATAGGAACCAACGCAGTGCCCATGCCCAGTTAATTGCCTTCCCATTTCCTCCTTTGCAGCCAAATACTTTTCAGATGCCACCCAGACCCCAGTAGCAATGCCTGCTCTGAGCACTGAGAGATGTGAGCTGAATGCTCACATGCTATCTGCTCATCACAGGACAATTATCCTTTATTCTATTCCTAATTGCAGGTGAATGTAGTTGGCCATTTCCTCCTTTGCCATGGAAATATGTCTCCAAAGTTTCCATTTCTGTCTCATCAGTGGAGACAATATGCTCCATTTTTAAAGCTATTCCCATGCACTTCTAAGGCGGTGGAGGAGAACAAGCTCTAGTATCTGTGGACTTTATTAGAAAGTATCTGAAAAAAATCCCACCCTTCCTTCAATGGGGTGCAAGTCAGGCCTTCCAGCCCCGTACATCTGCTTACCTGAAAAGCCTCCACAGGCTGCTGAAACAGGTCCCGGTCTTGGATTGTTACTTGAACAGGGTTCTTTGCCAAATTCAGGACCCGAATTAAACTCTCTTCTGGGACAAGTTGAGGCATATCAGTTTCCTAATTAAAGTAAAAGGCTTTAAGTGCCATCTGTACGCTTTATTAGCACTTCAATATCTCTTCATTTTTACCCATAATAGTCTTCCTCTCTGTAATGACACTTTTTCATCCCTTCCTCATCAGAAGTTGTACTGAGAGAAAACTGAACGTAAATCTTATTTAGGGAGGTTTCCTCATAGTAGCTCAATAGCCAACCTGTTGTTCCTCCCAAAAACTGCTCTTCACACCTCTAAGAGTACAGGCTACACAACCGCTGGGCAGGTAGAACAAAGTCACAGGTTTTATTATACAGCTCCCTTGTGTCTGGATTCAGCCAACTGCCATATCAGAATGGAAAAAAACGTGCTTAGCTTTCAAAAGCAGTGAGCAGAATAATTATTTCCCACTGCAGTCAGTGACTGGGAAAAGAATTAGGCCAGAAGCTAAATAGCTTTGAAAATCCCAGTCCAGCTCCATGTCCATAATCTGTGCTTTTGCATCACTTGACACCATGCTGTCTAACAGCCAACCGTATAGATCTTATTCCCTGTTTTCTGAGAAATGGAGGATGATGCCTCCAGCACAGAGGTATCTCTTTCTGTCAGGAAGCATTTCCTAGAAAGAGTATTTCAATCAGCGTCAGCCTTGTACTATCCGCAGATCTAAAATTATTTTTTTTTTTTAAAAAACTTCTCTCTTTTCTCACTTTATTTTCTAGTAGCTGCCAGCAATACGTCAGAGCTATTAATTTTTCTTCTATGTCATCCTATAATTTGGATATTGCAGGCTGGATAGTTTGAACCTAACTCGGTGAGGAGACACACTGTCAGAGAAGACAGGGTGACACTGATTTCCCTGTACCCATATGCTGCTCTAGACCAACAGGAGTGTTAATGGTATCCAGCAAATCCCATTACTATGGCTTTTCGCCTGCACTACCCACAGCCAAGCCAAGATGGGCCATTCTATCCCCCCCAAGCCTTTGCTAGAGCTTTTAGTAGCCTTCAGGGTAAAATTTCCATGCACAGGAAGCGGTGAATGTCTAACTCACTTTGCACCCACAGCCAGAGCAGACTTTCAGTGCTCGGCCAGAGCTGCTGGTGGTGACAATGACAGCATTTCTTTGCTTACATAAAGAGGTTGCAAAGAAGACCTGAACCCACAAAGTCTCATTTCAGCAGGAGACTTGTCAGTGGATTCACCTGAGGAACCAGCAGATGTTAATCCAGGGCTGTGTGCCAGCCACTCTAACAGAACATTTTAAGTATACTTGGAAGCTTTAACAATTAATCCTACTGTAACTCTTGTGAGCCAAGGGTCAGCCAAAGTCTGCACAAGGCTGGTCACGGGCCAGAAACAAATGGTATAAATCTGCAGGGACTAACACCGAATTTACAAGAGATTTGCTGCTATCCTGTCTGGGGATGGTTGGCGGTCCCTGATGCCTATGACTACACAAGTGACCATTCACCTGCCACACCAGGGAATCAGTTTGGCTTGTTAAAAAAAAACCAACACAACACATCCCCACCCTAAAGGAGGAGAGGAATTAAATTTAAAAAGCAAAACCACCGCACAACCCACCCACCCCAAGAGTAAAATATTGGCAAGCTGCAGCAATAAATAGGAGAGAGAACAGACTACCTTTTGGGAATTAATCACTAGCATTAACTAGATGTCTGTCAAGCACTTTGACGATGGAAATCTAGAATATAGACCAATACAGATGACCGGCACAGCACAACTGCAAAGAGTAGAAAGAGACAGATACAGAGAGACAGAAAGAGAGAGAGGGAAAAGTAGACAATATAAGAATTATCATTAGCCACTGGGTCAGTATGCTTAATTGTAAAGAACATATTAAAAATTATGATCAAGGAACACAATGTTTAAAAGGATTATCTAACAGGCATCGATTAAAATAACCCAGGGAAAGAAAGTATTTCTGAGGAATCCCTTGTGCTATACTTACATTTATTTTGATTTCTACAATGGCTGCAAGTCCAAACGCCATCCCTGCAAGGATCATACCTGTTGCCATTTTCCTAATAGGTCTATGAAGCAAATGAAAGAGGTGCCATTAAGAAAAAAAAAAAGTAATTTAAAATACAGAATACCATTCCTCAGAGCCAAAGATGTGCCAAAACCATGTAATAAACTGTCCAACAGGTGGCACTGGGGATGACATGCTGTTTAAATTGCCAATCATTTAACTTAAAACTATTCTATTATTCTGTATGAGGCCAGCACTGAGGCCAATTAAAACTGATATGCCATGAAAAAAAGCTCTTTACTTGCAAGTTTCATATTATCTTGTTCCTGGCTGTTCTAGTGGGAATAGCTCATAGCATTATGTTAACCTGTGATGTTGGAAGGAGCACTAGAAATGATATATCTTCAAGTCCCTTTTGGGAAAGGCAAAAGAAAAGCAGCACGCTCTTTAGCAGCAGGAATGAGGGGAAGAAAAATGTATAGTTTGTGTCATCAATGTTTCTGACCATCTGTGGCATCATTCTGGGTTCTTTCTCATGCCAATACATTTACATTTCTAGAGAATGAAGAGCTTGCTTCTGAACTCAGAGCAAAACTAGTGCAACTCTACCAGAGTTACTTGAGACAATCTGATATAAAGCAGAATAAAATCAGTCCAGAATGTCAGGTCCAAACTGCTCATTGAGTTGTTGAGATTTGAAACAAATCTGGTTCTAGATTCAGTGGTGTCCACTCTTTGTAATGGTCTGGATTCACGTTCAAAATTGACTGGGCTGTGGGAAATCCAGGTTAGGAACCCAAATTCTGTTTCTCAGTTATATGCCCTGGGATTAAAAAATACTTAACCTCATAGGCCAACTCCCTGTGTTTCCACAGCCACTTCTGCAGCTAAACCAGACAGAAGCCTGTTAATGTCCCACGTGCAGGGGACAGAAACAGATCGGTGCACGAGTTTATGCTGTTGGGCGAACTAGTCTGTGAACTGATCATCAGGCAGGCAATTTTCAAGTTGGGACTCAGTCCAGGGCATGGACTCATACTGAGGTAGCATGGAGAAGCACAGCTTCTGACGCATCCTCCAAAGGGCACCATCACAGGGCTGGCCAATGTCTTTGATATGTCTTTAGGTGCAAGTAATTCAGCATGATGGTAGAGGATCAGCAGGGTGAAGGGGTAGGCTTCCGAGGATCCTTCCATCCCCAATTAATGTGGTTTTGACTATCCAGCATTTTATCTTGGATTAGGAACATGCTTTTTAAGTCAATCTCCCACTTATCCTCTCTTCCCACATTGTGGTTCACGTTGAGAATTGGTGCTGGAGCATGGAAACATAACATACTCCCACTGCTACAGGGCATCAGTCCATAGAGGCAGACTACAGATACTCTGAAGTAAAATCCCCAAAAATGCATAAAGTGGGTCTCAGAACCTACCTGGAGGTCTGCTCTTATTACACTGCTATACGTCTTGCTAACATACACTTGGAATAAAGTGTTTGGGCCATATAGAAATTCCCTTATGTACTCATTGGTTCAGATTGTAGCGTGGAATCCACTTTCGTAACATTCACATGTGACAGTGAATTTGGCTCCACAGGGACCTTTCAGGGAGGGATTTATTTAGGGGTGATATAGGAGATAAGGTGAAGAACATGTTGATCACTTTCAAAGTGGGACTGTTCATATCTGCTTTCAGGAAAAATCTCTACAAAGCAGAATCCAACATCACTAAATTTTCCCCTCTAGAATTTCCAGGGCCTATGGAAGAGGATAACGCTGCCTATTGAGGCTGAAGTAGAAGCAATACTGGGAAGGGTGAATGGAAATTTGTATTTCCTCTCACACGCTTGCTGCAAAAGAATAAGAACGGAGGCATCTGCATTGTCCCCAAGTACTTACGTGAAATTAAATTTGCACATGTTTATCAGGGGGTAGAGCCCAAGGTCAAAAACTGGGATGAAGACAAGAATAAGAAGTGGATTTAAGAACTGCAATACAAAAGAATGGGAGTTTAGTGACTAGAAAGCAACTTTCAGTAATTAAACTCATAAAGCACTGTCCTCCAGAAATAATTCCATTACAGAAAGGACATGAACAAACACTTAAAAACCTCCTTTTAAAATATAATCATAGTTTGCACTCCAACAGTTTCTGCTATTTAGCTTTCACAGGCACGAATACATTTTGTTCATATCCTCCCCTCCAAGAGGTAAGCAAGCATCACTGGCCCAATTTCCTGACGAGAGAGCTGAAACATTATGTTTTCAAAAAGTACAAAACCCACTGACAATAGAAGCAGGTGACCTCCAGTGCTGCAGTAGGACCTTACAACAAATCAGCAATAATGGAAACATCTTGGGACTTCAGCAAAATCCTAGAGGAACAGGCACTATTCTGTGAGATTGGCAATTTCTCACGCTTCCACGCAGCTTGGTAATCCCCCTGGAACTACATTTCTCCTGGGAGGACCTGAGCTTGTCTGCCAGCCAGCAGTGGCAGAGCAAGAAAATGGAGTGTGATGGAGAACAAGCAGAGAGAGATGCTGTTTCAGTTTTGAAGGAAGATTTCAGGGAACAGAACGGCTTTGAATTTCTCCAGAGCTGTTCAGCGTAAGAATTGAAATCAATTGTGACAACACGTCACCGTCTTGGAGCCTTCACATTTTCATCTGCCCTGCAGGAAGCGAGGAAGGAAACATATTTCAGGTACAATGCTCATCCCAGAGCAGGGGCATGTTAAAAGGAGACACAGCTTGTATTCTCCACATGCCAGCACTAGTTCAACAACCATTACGGTGACATGTCTCCCCACACCTTTGCACTATTCTTCAGGATTCAACCTCCATGTTAGGATGTCCTCGGGGCCATCTAACCCCAGACTAAGCTTTCAAAACAGCTAGTGAGCAATAAGGCAGAGTCCACACCACAGCAGTCAGCAGGACTTCAAAAGGAACAGAGAAAGGCCTCTGGTCTCATGAGAAAAATAAAAATGACAGAGAAAAATAAAATACATTTCTAAGGGTTATTTCCCACCCTATGGTATCTTTTACCTGCATTTGGTCAGGCTGAAGGACATATATTCCCTGAAACAAAAAGATATTCCAAGTGATTCATAAACACCATAATATAATAGCACATATGGCAAATAAGCAACCGGTACAGTTTGCCTTAGCAGCAAAGGTGGTTTCCTCAAATGCTTTATGTTTGCTTTAGCAGCTGATATTGTGCTCTTGACACTTGTCATCTAAGCACACAATGTTTGATGAGAATCATTTTGCAGAAGGAAGCTGCAATATACAGATATATTGCAATATAGACCTTGATATATGGCAGCTGGGACCCAGCCTATGACAGATACTGAGACCCATCTTTCAGACTGGCTGAGCCATGAACTAGGTGAGTAAGGAGGAATGGCCGTGTTAGCATCCCAGCTGGGATTTCAACTCAGAGCTTCCTCTCTCCTTGCTTCTGTAATGGGAAAAGCCCAAATCCTGTGAGTGCTCTCAAGCTTCAGGGTCCTCTGAGCTCTGTTGGAATTTCTCCCAAGCACCCCAAAAGGATAAGAAAAGACCATCCCTTAACCAGTGGGCTGCACAAATACCTCTTTCTTCCATCTATCTGCCCAGGGCACCAAATGGGCTTTGGTGAAGTGTTCAACTGTGACTTCTTGGCATAAGCCAAGAGTCCTCAAGGCTATAAAGAGGTGCCTCACCCTTCCATCACTGGACCCAGCCTCCACAATTGGACAAGGTTATCGGGGATGAATGGGGGCATCCCAGTCCCCAAAAGGGACCAATGAGCTGTCTCCAGAGAGAGGCTGGTATTTGAACTTCACACAATGCTTTTTATTTGAAATTAAGATGAAGAGAATGGAGGAAAATTAGGAAGGAAATAATATTTTCCCAAGAAAGTGTTGTGGGGATTTGTGTCCTGTCTGCCATGTTTGTCCTGAGCTGAATCTGGAATGGCTGTCTGTCTCTACTGGCTCAAATTTTGGGCTTTAAGTCAATTTTAAACTGGAAAATGGCCATTTACAATCCTAAATTCTGATAGGAGCATCCATAAGTAAGATCTAGATGGCCTGCTAAAACATATGTCTGGAAAACAGCCCCATATTGTGGCAACTAGCGGCAGATAGTTGATCTACATCTATCTGCCACTGCACCCTCCACATTTGCCTTTCATGTCTTTGAAGAACTGTATGGCTACCTAGTAATTAATCCTCACCACCTCTCTACCCTATACACAACATTCCTGCTGGTTTTGAGAGGCTTCATTAATGTATCACCAAGTAAGCCAGAGCAGAAATATACAACTACAATAGCTCTAGTTAAACCTTACAAGGACTTGTGTGAACTTTCTCTGTCTTCAGTGGGGGTAAGCAGGTTGGAAGCCCTACCTGCTCAAGGTCACAGAGTGACCGGTTGCCAGTAGGCCAGCACTCCTGACCTTGCAGGCTGCTGATGGCTCCCCAGCCCTCGCTCCTTGCCAAGATGTGCTGTGATGAATTGAACATGGCTGCACAGAGCCTCTCACTTCTAATCACCAAAAGTGCAACTCACCCAGACTCATCAAGCAGATGCTCTTAGTACTGCCAGACTCCGGTTAAAAAGCAAGAGCAGTGATGTTACTACTAGTCTTACCAGCCCTGGTGACATTATGTACTTACAAAATCAGCATTCATTTTTGTGGCTTGCAAAGTCCACCTGGATCCCTAAGGAGAAAACAGACAGTTGTAAAGCCTTCAAGATCATAGAATCAAGATGACCTATGGTACTAGAAAACATGGGCACAGAGAAGAAGACAGTGCTGGAGGTCTTACTTCCCATCTATTCCTTCCCTTCCCTGTAACAGCTGCCAGTAGGCAGGGCACATTCTTCCACATCACCCTCCTGTGTCAGACACTCGGCAGGACTGCGAAGGGATGGCCAGCAGTGATGGTGGGCACTGCCTTAGCAAGCCCCTGGACACTTGGTAGGAGCGTGGCACTCTGCGTCCCCAGGATGCTTTGGTGTTAGCCTGGAAAGACAAGGGTGCAAACCCAGGCTGGTAGGCAGACCTGCAACGCGCTGTACTGTACCTGCTGATCAAACAGGGCCCAGAACATTGGCAGCGGTATGAAGAGGAAGAGAACACGTGTCACCATTTTAACCTCCCCAATCAGCTGCTTCTATAAAGGGAACAGGCAAAAAGGTAAGATGGGAGTGAGAAGCCAGCAGGTGGTTCAAGTCACAAAGCATGAGAGCTCCTGTTTCTTCCTGCATGGCAGTTATTCATCGCACTTATTCATCATATTGGACATATTTGCATTTCTCCACTACAGTGCAGCACCTAAACTGTCCATTAAGGGTCAGGAGAGTACAGATGTGGGAAGGGACAGGGCAAATGAGAGCCTGGTGCATGTGAGCAGTGGTGTGGTCAGGCCAGTCTCACTGTCTCCCCTGTATGTCTAGCTGTTTCCTCCCTTCCCCTCCAAACTTGCCAGGTAGAGCATCACTTACCGAATATTTTTCTGATGCCCAGTCCAGCCAGTGATCTCTCTTTGGAATCTGACGGGAGCGGTTTTTCAGCCGGTTTTTAATAGCAAACTAGGGAGAAAAACAAGTGAGTAACTTTACTCCCTCGTGGAGTCCCTGCCCTTGTCACATTCCCAACACAAGGCCCCCCTCACTACCCCAAAATGTAAACAGCACCAGAAAATTGCAGGGGTTTGTTGAACATCTGCAAAGTCTCAGATTGAATGCTTTATGACCAGTTCTCTGCAGAGAAGTTTCTGTGACATTGGTTGATTAAAGGTAGGATGTGGCAATGAACTACTTCTTGGGCTTGTTTTTCAGAGACAAATGTGACACAAGCCCCCAAAGATTGTTTCATGTTTGATCTGAAACCTACTACCTTTAAACATCATTTCTTCAGTTCTCTTCCAAAAAGCACCTTTTAAAGTGACCACTGTGCTGGGGAGGAAATGCCTTGTTACACAAAGCAATGTCAAAATCAGAACTCTCACTCCCTTCTTGTTCTGTAGACCTTTTCTTGCATATTACTGGTGCAGCCCACTTCTCATTCACTCCTAGACCAGCTTGCGAGTTGGTTTCTCACTGGAGGAGAAATCAGTGACACCAACTTGTTTATTTATGCTGTGTGCTCCAGTCATTTAACACACTGAACACAGCCACCCTGGCAAAAAGTGTGGCAGACCTCACTTAGAAATACTATCCTTAAGATCTTGCCTGTTTCCCCAAGGTAAATCTGTCACTAGGAATGACCCAGGTAAAAAGAAAACATCTCCTGTTACACTGCAGCTTCCTGAAAAAGAAACATCATTATCCACCTAATAATAAGAAAGTATTTTTTCATATACTATATTCAGCTCACACACTATGAAAAATAATTGATAAGGCTATAATGCAACTTCAGCAGGTATCTCTTGCATTTACATGAACATGCTGAATGTGCATAATATGAATGTGTACTATTACTGTCTGCTGAACTGATAAACTTCAGTAAAACTATTCAGCTGAAAAAAATTGAGTCATCTATCTGAATCTCTGTGAGTTTCTGAATTTTCCTTTCAGCTCAGTCTCCACTAGCGTCTGCCACTAGTGGTTCTACTGACATGAACTGAACATGAAGCTAAGGAAAAACAATTGAAATGTTCAAAGAGTAAACTAGGACCTAAATGTGTTTCTTATTCCTTCCAGCTCATCAGCAAGATATCCAGGAACAGCATACAGAAGAACTCCAAATGTCACCTCCCCTTTCCCTCTGCCCTTTTCTGACTTGCAACCTCAGAGTCATACATGAAAAAAAAGAGAACAGCACACACTTACGCCAATGCATTTGCACACTTCAAGTAACACATTCCCCTGTGGTGGCGTTTTTCTGTACAGTCCACTTCCAGCAATGAACACAACTGAAAAATATTATATTCCAAATGAGATTTCCCATGAATGAGGCTCAGTCTTGCATTGGCTTCTGGGAAGGATGACCCACCCCTGTATCCAACAGAAATCCTCTGCCCTTGGGGCTTACAGGATTGCACTTTTAACAAAATAAATATACAGGACTCTCTTAATGCCTTCAAATGGGAGAAAATGCAACATCCTAAGTGAAGTAGTGTGATCCCTAGGAAGTCACCGTCATCTAATGATCTGGTCAGGCACAACAGGTACCCACACATCTTATTCATGCTGGGAATCAAAGCTTTGAAAATTTCCTCATCTCTGCTTTTTGCATGCTAACCTTAAAATACAATCCACATTGAATTGCTGCACCTGATGCTGGAAATCAACCCTGAGTCATTGCAACCGTGTGAGGATTAATCCAGACCCAACACGGGCTCTGTGTACTTGCTTCTCACACACGTTTTGATGGAAACTGCCATGAAGGTCATTGCATCACACACTGGTGTTGACAGAAATTACCTCCATTTTGGTTTCCATCAAGGGATATACAATTTAAGATAGTGTTTTGTCTTGGTTTTACCCCCTCAAAGCACAAAGAATATTGGACCGAGGCTTCAAAATCCTGTCAGAGAGGGGGCTATCTGATTACCTATAATTTGTTCTGGTCTTTGAGAGCCCTGAGCACATTGCAATTTCCAAAGATGCTAGCAGGGAGAAGCACAATAAAAGCTGAGCGTGAAATCCATATAACAAACCAACCTCAACACTTTAAACTACCCAATTGTCTGGGTCGGTTGGAAACGCAGGCACCTCTGTCCTAACACAGGAGGCCTGGGACACTGCAGGGAACTCACTATTTCTCTTTTCTGATTATGATGACTATTTGTGTCCAGTTTTGACTTGCAGAACTGTCAGAGAGAAATCTGAAGTCAGTTTAGGCGAGTTGCACTGAAAGACACATGTGCAAAGTCACCCGGAGTGGGTAGTTGCACTACCTCATTTTTAGCATCTCTCTGTGGATGTGTTGGTGCCTCTAAAATGTGATTCATTAGGTTTGCTGGAACACCTTCTGGTGATGCTATTGACTCCTTTGGGAACTGAGGTTCCTGCATCAGGTTTGGTATTTGGAATTAAATAATATCAATCTTTCCCTATCTTTCAGAAACTGAAGCAGCCCAGAAAATCTTGCTCTATAAGATTTCCATTCTGTCTCTAAATCTTTCCTCGCTTTCCATCATCACCAAGAAAGAGCCAGTCAGGGCTGCAAGAGTATTTTCTCCAGTTCTACATGCTGCTCACATAGTCAAATATATCACTTCCAAGAGCATTTTAGCGTGTTGCAAAAGAACAGAGAGCTGCTTTGCCGGGCAGGCTGTGGAATCTGGCAGCAGGACACCATCTAAAAACACATTTTGATTGATGCCCTCACCAAAACTGCAATATTTACATGTCCTTTTCCCCCTGGGCAGCTACTACCCTGCCAGAGGCATTCATCACACTATGATGCACAGAGGAGCCTGTGCTGCCTTAAACTGATAGGAACAGGCCACAGGGGAAAAGACAAGCTTCTAAGACCCGTGACGATGCACTTTTTTGAAAATAATTGCTGTAATGTTAGCTGTGGCCTCATGACATTTCTCCAGTGGCCTGATTCTTCTCTCTGATGGAATTTTGAGGAGAGAGAGCAATATTCACATTCTCTGGGGGACAAACTTTTCAAGTCACCAATGCTGTGGGGAAATCACACAATTGCTTGGTCTCTCAGTTAAGCTAACAAGCTGCATGAGAAGTCACCCAATGCTGTGTGAAAACCTCTCCAATGCAGCATAATAAGGGGGCTGCTCCCCTCAGCATCTTGCAACTGTGAAACTAAAGCTAACGGGGTGTCCTCTGTACTGGCTAGCAAGGAGTAACTGTATGAACGTGGAAACTACTGAGTATTTTATAAGGGTTGAAGAAGAAATCTTAACAAGTACATTAATGGGACTAAGATGCAAGCTTTTGGAAGTAGGGTGATTGCGGCTGCCTCCTTACACTTGGACAATAAGGGCTTTTTATTGCAACATAATAATAAGCTGTCACTGTAATTGTGGGAATCACTTCAGTCAAACAAAGTGAGACAGCTCAGAATAAAGTAACATCTCATTCAGCTCCTTCTGCGATTTCTGTGTGGCACACAGACTCTGAAGCAAAAGTCTGAGCCATTAAAGACTGTACCAAGCTGTAAAGAGCCTGTGGAAAGGTTAGAAGTGGCATGCTAAGCTTCTCTTCTCTAAAATGCAGAACTTTGAGGACTGCTCAGATTGCAGTTCAAAGGCCAAGCCTTCTCATAGGCAAAGCTGCAAGTCATCAGGAGAATCACTTTGGCACCTCCCTTTGCTTTATAGAGCGAGGCAATTGTGTTTTGAAACATCCACCAGACCACCCTCTCATCAGTATCATGATAAAGGATTGCAGTAAAATCATGGTCTGCCCACCACGAAGTAAACAAGTGATTTTTCTTGCTGTTCTGAACTGTGGAATTGTTGGATGACCTTGAACCCTTGAGTTTCCATTGTAGTATCCATCCAAAGCAAGTCACTTTGTCTATTTTCTCATCTATCCATGCACTCAAAAATGGTAACTCCTATTACAAGCATTGTTGTTTCCACTCACCAAGCGCCAACACCATCAGTGCCGCCGGGACACCAAAAGCCAGTGCATAACAATCCTCTCCAAAACATTTCACATCCCCTGAAAAAGTAGTCAGAAATAAAAGCACCTCATTACAGTCAGGCTGATGTTACCAGGGCCTTTGATTTGCTTCCCCTAAATCAGTCACTTCCCCTGGCTTTAAATCTTCTTTGCTGGTGCTTGACACTGTGAATTGAATCTCCTTGAAACAGTTGTCCTCCCTTGATGAAGACAATTTGGAAGCAGGGTTAGTGTCTGCCAGCAAAAGCAGCTGATAATGGGATATTGATGAGAACAGTAAAAGGGAGGGGGCAGACAAATAGGTAGAAAGCAGCAGCAGGAACTGTAATTTGAAAAAAAAAACCCACAACATTTAAAATAACCCGAAGCCTTTCTGTATTTGCCTAGATCTAAAAAAACAGTACTGTGTTTCCACATTATTTGTGCCAGCTGCATGAGTTATTGAGCTAAAAACCTGAATCTGATTTCATAGCTACCTAAAGTGGACAAAGTGGAAGCCAATACCCCTACTAAATAAGTGGGAGCGCAGGATTAGTTTTAACAACCTGGTTCCCTTTCTCGCCACCCTTGCACTCCCACTAGAGGCAGCCTGCTTCAAATGTCAGGTTTTGCAGTAACCCATCATGAAGCCAGGTTTGTTACAGCACAGCTTTGATTGACCTGAGCTATGGTTCACTGAAAGCTTGTGCCCCTTGGACCAGGTCAGTTCCCACAACACATGAATTTAGAAGCCCAGCTGCAAACAGCAAGCCAGCAGTGGGGTCTGAGTTTGTATGCCAGTGGCTACAAATTATTGCATTCTTACATGGAACAATAACAAAATGGCTAAAGTAAGCCAACATAGTTAACAAGAAACCAACAGGTGAAGCCTTTGCTTGTTCCTGTTTATTGTCCCTGGGCAGTCACGGTCAGCTGAATAGCTCTGTGTGTGCGTAGTACTTATTTATTTATTTTCAGCAAATTCAGCTGAAATCCAACAAAGCCGTCAGTGAGACATTATGGGCATACTGAACTTTTGACATGCAAAGTGGAGTTGGATTTCTCCACCTAAAAGTATATATTCTACATTTCTGCCAAATGTCTATGAACTGCACTTCTTGCTCTTCCAAGAAAAGCTTTCACACTTAGCAGAAATTTTACTCTTTCCCCATCCTCTCCACTTCATTTCCATGTTGCAAGTACTTTATTGCTAGGCTAGATTGGCACAGGTTTTGATGTTCAAATGGGACTAGATTTTCATCTGCCCACTGACTACAGTGAGCAAAAGCCCCTTCCCAACAGAATGCTGACCTGGGGATGCCAGTGAGAAAAAGAGCAAGCGAAACAGCATTTGTCTTTGCCCATATGCATGGACAATTGTCCAAAGCCTTGTGAAAGGGCCTGTTAAAATAATCACTTTGAACAAAGAAAGCTTCCTAGAGGCCATGGGATGGAATGAAAAATATTGCTACTAAGTGTGAAGCCTACCTTGTCCCTGTCCCCATCCCCATCGCCTATGGCCTGCTGCTCTGCCTCTGTGTCTGTATTTAGAGCGTGCCAATCCCCTTGGATTCTAGGCGCTGCAATACAATGAAGTAAGTGCAGCAAGACTCAGGGACTCAAAAGGGTTGTGCAAGCTGGCTAGAATATAAAGTAGGTCTTAAATGGGGCATAGGCCTGTGCTTTGTCTTCAAGGCGAGTTGCTCAGGGCTGCAATCTTGCAAGCAGACCCACGCAGACACGCCTGGGTGCCAGGATAGAGCCCTCCAGAAGTCAGCAGCACCCTGTGGGAGGGAGAAGGTAGGACTTCAAAACCAGCCCTACTGAGTTTTTCAGCCCTGACGCCTGCACAGGACAGCAGAGATCAGTTCCCATCCACAGGTTACCTGCAGGCAAGACACGGAAATAATCCTTCAATGGCAATGGAGAGGATTAGATGATCATATAGGTCCTTCCACCTTTCATATTTTAATTCTACAGTTCAGGCTGGCTTTGAAATACAACCAGGAATACAGTTTCTGTGACTTGTCTGCTAGTACTATAAATCTGTTACGCTGCTCCGGCAGGATTAACAAGGCGTAAATGCAATACACTGGCCACTCCACAGATAATATAATTTCTGCCATTCAGTTGTCATAAAAGCCTAACTATGCACAGCAGAGTAGTCAAAGGGCAGCTAATTTATTGTCTTATTCTAAATCAACACTGACCTCTTAATACAGGAGTTACAAACGTGGAGATCAAACTTCCAGCATTAATGGATAAATAGAAGATGGAAAAAAACTTGTTTCTCTCCGAGGTCTAAAACAAGAGAAGACAATATCAATGTCACGGCTAATGCACAGCATTGGGCTTGCAGATTGAACACTATCAATTCTCTTGTTAGGAAGGCTGGGTAAATATTGACACACCGCGCATAAAATGTTAAGCAAACATGCTTGCGTTCAGGTGATGGTAAATGCTCACACAAATCAGCTCACGTTACTTGAGAAGCACTTTGGGGATTTTTGGCATTTCAGAGGAAAAGCCACTGCTTCGAGAGTGTTGTGAGACTGGAAGAAGAGGGGACGGCGTTTACTTATTCAGAACAAATAGCATGATTCAGATCCTCTGTCACCTAATTCAATCCAATTTGGCACAGTTTGACAAGCTCATAATTTCTTCCCGTGTCTGAGTTCTTTTTTTTTTGTTTTGTTTTTTCCTCCTCTCCTGTGTAGAAATAGAAAAAGAAACCTGTGTATTTTGAGGAGCTGATAATGACAGCAGAGATGAGAGTGCCAGCAAATTAGATGTATCCACCAGACAGGAGATTACCAAGCTGAGGCCAGTCAACCTTAAACTAATAGGGTAAATTAAATCTACGGGAGCAAATTCAAGAGCTTGATGGAGGGATGAACCCTAAGAGAAACAGTTCAGAATTAAATTGATGTTATAACATATTATAGTTCATATAGTCAAAGGATTCCTGTTGATTTTCTTTCCTCCTGTATAATTCATCATTTGGAAGGAATCAAGAACTTGATGCAGAGTTTGGTTCTTTTTGCAGGAGTAATGTGTGAGGGCATTCAACCAAGAGCAGTCTCTTCTTGCTTGTGAGAGAGACCTACATGTGCAGTCACATGCACACACACACAGTGCTAAACCTCATCCCTGTGCCTGGGTGTGCCAGGAGAGTGGAGAAGGAAGAGCAGGCTACCTGACCTACCCCATCCTCATCTGTATCACCAGCTATGGGACACCTGAGTCAGGGAAAGCGGCATTTAAGATAGCCCTGGCCCAAGTAGTCAATATATTCCATATGAATCCAGGCTTTGCTCCCAGCTGGTTCTTTAGTAGGCAAGTTGCTTGAGACATGGCTTGGTGCCTGGCAGACAGCTCCTTGAGCCACGTGTCTATGACTTGAGCATCATTTGCATGCGAAGCTTTAACTTAGCTGAGTGTGAGAAAGCTCCTCAGGGGCCTGGTTCTGTCTCCTCTCCTTCTAATATGTCCTGCTTCCTTCTGCGCCCCAAGACAACAACATACACAAGGCTAGGAAACAGGAGAAAATGTGAAAAAATGCAGGCAGCTAAAAGAGAACAGCTCTTAAGGAATGAAGCCTGGGATCCAAAAATGTAACAAAACTTCTGAGGACTGATGGTGTGGCCAACAGGAAATATTGCAGCTTCATTTGGCAAGAAGCCTCTTATCACAGGGGATTACTGCAAGGAAGGTGGGCAGGTGGGAGGATGTGGGAGGGCTTTTCTTTATGCCCCAGGTGAAACGGGCACTGGGAAGGTGAGGGTGAGAGCCCCATCGCTTCCCACTGCCACCCACCGATGATTCCGGGGGTCCCCTTGCTTGGATTAAGGGCTTTTTGCCTTGCCCCAGCACAGTTACGAAGACCCCATCAACTTGAGCTTTTGGCTCTTCCACAATTTCCTAGTGTGTCCCAGGCAATCTGATCCATACATTATTCATAAATGATTTATCATGGATCAAAGGATTTATAAGCTTTATAATAACCATCTCTATAGCATGTTCCCATGGTTAATAGCAAACAGCACTGGATCTTACTATCTCTTATACTCCATTTCTATCCTGCCCAGTGTTTTTGAGTTCCCGGAACTTTCTACTGCTAAGATAGTAAAAGTATAGTTTCTTCTTCCTTCTACCTTTGTGACTAGTTATTTGTAATCAAGTGGAAATCTAGAGAAATGAGCAGCCTCAGTGATCTGTCCTCCTCCCAGAGTAGCTCTGTCATGGCTTGACATGGGTGGTGCAGTGGAGTCCTCACAGTCCTGCCCTCTTCTAGTCAAATTCTCATGCCATATCTCTAACCCTTCGTATCCGAGCGACTCAGAATTTCCGAGAGCTGAGGAAAACTCAAGCACACGGCACTCAACATGATAAAGTCTAGAGCAATAATTACCAATAAGAATGTGCTGGTAAGAGAAGAGGGTAGTGATACATAAAGAATTTGGGGCACCTTGTTTCACACACTTTCAAATTTCAGAAAAAAATGGCCAGAGAAAAGCAGAAGTGCGTACAAAAATAATGACCTAGCAGCTTGCAAATTACACTGATTTGAAAAAAAGAATTCCCTCCCTATTTTCTTAATCTTTAGAGCAGACGTACATTAACAACATGATTTGGATTAGCTAATTTGAGAAAAAGTACTGTACACGATAATCCTGATCTCCTTGGCAACCAGAAAATAAAGAAACAAAGAGAAAGCTATTTAGTACCTTAAACACCATATCACACTGTTTGAAAGCAGCTTTGATCCTTAATTAATATGCACAGCAGCTTTCGCATTCATATAGCATATCATAAATATCATTTGTTTCAGGCATTTTTAGCTTGGACTCCTAATCCCATAGACAAAGATGCTTGGAAATCTCCTGCAGATAAATCTACTTTCCCTGTCTGACCTCCTGCTGAATCAGTCTCCCTCACTGTTTCTGTAGTACTGTCCTCAAAGTGGCAGATCCAATACTATTACACTCATAAAGTACTTAAAAGATAACCAGCCCAATGGTGTGCATTTACCTCAAAACATAAATTTGTCTCTACATGGGAATAGCAGGGGCAATTTATTTATTCATTTTATATACAGAACTACCACATCCCTAGTTTCCAGATGGAACAACTAAGCCAGTGCACTTAAGGGTCAGCTGAAGCTTATTGGTGTCCTGAAAACTAAGGGGGAATCAAATGCTTCATTTAATTTGGAATTTTCAAATCTTATTTCATCCTACCTGGAGTGGAAGATGAAAAACGTTAAGTCCTGTCAAACAGTGCTCCGGAGGAGAGAAATATTCTGGTTGGCCCCAAAGCTTTCAGTCCTTACAAAATCAAAACTTATCATTCCAATTTTCAAGACTTAAATTTCCTATCACATAGCATAAAACATTTTTTCTTCTGAAAGGCCAAGTCATTTCAAAATGGTAAAATACGAAACTTTCTATTCTGAAAAGAATTAATAGAGCAGAACGCATTGTCCTTATCAGAAGGCTTTTTACAGTTTTCTTTCTCTAAATTAGTTTTTCTTGAAGGCAACACACAGGTGAATGTATAAGCCTCAGTATTTGATAAATTTGTTAGAGAGGTGTCATTTGAATGCTGGAGAATGGGTACAGGCCCACACAACCACAGGCAATTCAGGTTTTTCTCTGTAACTCACTTGTGGTTGTAGGTTTGGGATAATAATATGTATGTGCCTGGCTGGGGTGCTGAGATTCATTAGCTGAAGTCTATAAAACACTCTGAAGATAAGTGGTACATATTATCATACTGTAATTAGGTGGTAATTGAAAGATGCTGGATAAACATTATTAATCATTAATATTCATAGAAGTAGCACTTCTGAAAACGCTGCCGTAACACTTCTTAGAATCCTTTTGGGACAACTATTGGCGCTGCAAGCTGGGATGCCCACATGCTAGCATGCACACACCGCACTCCCAGAGCACGTATGCTGCATGGCCAGCCTGGTTTTGGTCAGAGTTGTGCCAACTGGGGAGGCTGGTGGCCACCAGATAGTTGCTGCTCCCACTTCTGCAGCATCCTCTAAAGCACCAGGTCCAACTGACAGCACAGGATGGACATGGCCGCAGAAGGATCTGCTTTGAACAAATGACCATGAAACATCTTGTTTTGTCACTCCTTAGCAACTATAAGTTGCGTCACTTCAGCATCACACAGTTCATTTGCAGAAAGCACAAGTCATACCAAAATTTTAAGATAAACATTCTAGTCCATATTATTCATTTATTAAATGCTGACTACGTGCTAGGGCATTGCAAAAGACAAAGAGCAAACTGCCATCAAGGAGCCATCACTTGTCCAACTCCACCAGTGCCTTTCCTGACAGACCATCAGTCTAATGTCCTTCTTCAATGCCTCCAGTGATGGGAATTTCCATCTCCCAAAGGTCCTAATCTTTTCCAGCACTTCTCTTGTTCTATTTCTGGAAAACTCTTCCTGCTGCCAGTCCTAAATAATCCTCCTAGAATTTAAGCCTACTCATTGCAGAACCCAACATTTATTTTTTTTTCTTGTAGAAGTGGCCTTCTATGTATCTGAGGACTAATGCCATGCACAGAAGTTGCTGATTTGAACACTGTCATTAAGAAACCTGAATTTTTTACTTTTGTGTTAAGTCAACATAAATCTAAGTGTTTTACTTCAGGTAAAATCTGAAAATGTAGCATTTTGTCTGAGGCTTAGTATTTCTTGACGTGCTTCACTTCTTTAAGCACTACCTTATCCCTGGTTGAGCCACTGTGCTGGGAGTTTGAGATTAGTGCAGGTGAGGAGCTAAGCACTCATGATAGAGAATGAAAACAGGAAGCAACTGGACTAAAATTCACAGGATGCAGAGCATAAACAGAGCTAAAAAGAAACATTTTCCCAACTCTTCAGAATTTTCAATTCTGGCATATCTAGAAAACATTCTGGGTAGATGTGGTACCAGCACTACTTTCAAAATACTGAAATTTCCTACTATTTTTTTCTGAAAAATATCTAAGACACAGACCATGACTGATTTGAGGGAAAATTCCCAAGGAGGCATAGGCTGGCAATACAATTTTCTCCTTCATTTGCTGTATTCCACTGCTTGCATTATAATCGCCCCTGTTAAGCTGGTTCAGAAATGGCTACAGTTCCATAATATGTGACACAGGATTTTCCAACTACTCTGACATCCAATTAACATTTATTTGATTTGATGCAATTATGACCTATCCTTTCTCATACCAGTCCTGTTCTGTTGTCATGTTCCTTTCTTGAGAATCTGGATAGATTCTCTCAAATTTTATGCAAACCCCCCTACGTCACACCTTAATACATCTTTTCCTAACAAGCTGGCCCTTATTCTTGTACAATAGGATTTGATCACATAAACATCCTTGTAAAGTAAGCAGATACTGCAGATTTTAGGAAAGAAAAGAAATCTTACATGTTCCTCTTCAAACTGGTCCCCACCAAATGCAGAGACACAGGGCTTGATACCTCCCGTTCCAAGGGCGATCAAAAACAGACCAACCATAGACAGGATCCTTCATGCAAGAACAAAAATATCACCGTTGCAGAACCTTTCCAGTGCTTATGAGAGCATCTTAGTGTCACCCAACCATGATTCCTCTGGTATCATTGTCTTTTGCACATGGGTAGTGATGGTGAGCCAGATAAGTGCAAAACCCAAATTAATTATCTTCATTTCTGCATTCAGTACCAGTCAATTAACCAAACTGTTTCTGTCAGTTTCTTGCTGTTCTGAGGCCCAATGGACATACTAGAGATCAAAAATCTGTGGGATTATTTCTCACTCGTATGAGAACAAAAGATTGCAGAGGTCAATTGAGAA
Organism: Tringa tobata; assembly: GCA_033628505.1. Classification (NCBI taxonomy): domain Eukaryota; kingdom Metazoa; phylum Chordata; class Aves; order Charadriiformes; family Scolopacidae; genus Tringa; species Tringa tobata. The sequence continues at coordinate 4,344,843 of JAHREE010000228.1, read as the reverse complement.
AAAGAAAAGAAAAAAGGGGGGGGGAGGGAGGAAAAAAAAGAAAAAAAGCCTTTTCCTGTAGTCTTCCAGCTTGGGTAAGCACAGACAAACTGTATCAATTAGGCTCATTCTTGGTTACTATCTACCTGCTAGTACTCCTCAAAATACCATTGTTGGCCCGACAGGTTTAGTCTGTAGGGAACAGGAGTGTCAGGAACAGCCAGGTCTGGGACAAAAGGAAACTGTTCTGTACAGGAGATGTGCTCCTGCCTGCACACGCGTATTTTTAGAGCTGTGACCACCTCGGCAAAAAAAGCTCAATGGTTCCAGGGACACCAGCTGCAGAACTACTCTGACAAGTCCATCAGTTCAGAATCTAGAGGACAAAAACAGTTCCACCCTATGGAAGAAACAGACTCTTCCTCTGTCACACCAGTAAATGTATTTTTGGGTTTGTGTTTCCATGCACCCAGGGTAACCTTGCTGAGCGGGGCAGCTGCGAGGGAGGAATGAGCCTGGTGAGGCAGCTGGATGGAGGAGACCCAGCTCCAGTAGCATGGTATAGCAGAGAGGGGTGATCAGATGTCCCTGCCTCAAAGGGCTCAGAGTCTCTGTGGTGCTTTCCAACTCCTTTTGCTGCACACACACTCTAGATCCACCCTTCTGTTCTTACTTGGATATCCCAAACCCTTCCCTGATAAAAGCAACCCATGTACAGCCCCCAAACTGCTGGCCTGATGGAGGTGAAACAAATTATAGTCCTGTGTAAACCAGCTACCATTGCAACCTACTACAGCGCTGCGTTTTCAACAGCTACTTACACATGAACCACCTTGTTGCCTAGGGATGGAATTGCACCGACTGACTTTATCAGATGGCCAACCACATACACAATGGAGAGGTAGATGATCGTCCTATGAGGAAAGCAAACAGCAGTGACTGAAGGTGCTGGGTGATGTACGATCTGAAAACAGAGTGCACCTGTGCCTCCTGATACGGCAGGTCTACTTGGCAGACACACAAGGAACTGGTTTGTTCATACCACTGGTATAGCAGGCAGCTGTAACTCTTTTGTGTCAACACTGAGTGCACTGGAAGAAAGAGATTGGTAAATGTGTTCAGATTAAGGAGGGATAGCCCCTGCTTTCTTTGCAGAGGTTGTTGAGCAGAATAAACTAAAAATGTTCCAGTCTTGTCACGCATGGAAGGCTGCAAATAGAAGAGCACTGTTCAGGTCTAACTCAGTTTCCAGATTACTAATAACTGGCATTTTGTAGCATGTGCCTAAGTGAATCTCTTGAACGGAAGGCATCTATAGGGACTGTTGCCCACATTCAAGCCACCTGACTAACACATCCAAATTAGGAGTGTGGTTTCCCTGTTACAAGTACCTCTGAAGAACTGAGCTCATCTATCTGCCTCCTATGTCTTGGTAAGGGAGAAGAAAAAAATCTGACTAGGAGGATCAGGCTCTTGAGTGTATTCTGTTCCTCCACGACTTTCAGGATTAAGAGATATCTCTGTATTTATGTGCAGACTAAACACACACAGAGGGAGTGGAAGGACTTGTTAGGAGAGAGGTGCTAAAAGAAGCCCTGTGAGCTTTGAGTACGGAAGTGATCCTTGGCACATCCAAACCCTGTCTGCAATAGTGAATTTAGAGCCACGTCAGATCATTCCTAAAAGCCCCCCTAATGTTTTATCCTGTCCTCAGTATTGGCTGAGGTCCAGCTACTACAGGAAAAGAAACCTCCCAGTCAGTCATAGGGATTACTCCAGGGAAAGTCTCCTGCCTGATCACAAAAGTCTGCATAAGGATTTACCTTCTCACAACATCATGCTGCAAGATAGATACTGTGAAATACCAATGAACAATGCTAGGTGACCTTAAATAATGAAGTTAATAAACCACCACTATTATTTTTTTTCATTCAAAGGGACAAGAGAATGACTAAAATTGAGCACAAAGAGAAGAGAATATTGATATCTCCTTAGGAACTTCTTACTGGAAAGCCATAGGGCAGGTGTTTTTTTCCTGTTGAGACCCTTCTGCCAGATGTGCTTAGTCGTAGAGAGAAGGGTTCAGCTGCACTTCATCACTCTGACAGCCAATACTCCTCAGACAATGAACAAACAGTGCCAAGCAAAGAAATTCCTATATCCAGCTGCTCACCACGACTCCCATGCAAATGATGGCCCCACAACTTATCAGTGAAGGGAATACCGCCTAACTTACTCGGGGAGCATTTACCTGGTTATGGGCTGAGGGAGGTGATTTGAGTGAACACAGGTTTCTCTGGCATAAAAATGGGTGTGCTCACACATTCCCTATGCTGTGAAAGTGTAAGTAAATACAGTAGAGTTAGTGACATTTTATCTGAAACTGTGAGATCTAGACGATGACACTGCTTCCTCATCATCTTTGAATCCTTCTCAGAAGCAGATCTTGGCAAGCTGAGGGTTAATCACCCTAGATCTCAGCTTCCTCAGGGTGGCTAGGGAAGGGCAATGGAGGAAAAGTGTGCTTGTGACATTTAATTTGTTCCAACTTTGTTGCCTACTGGTCCTTGGGTGAAAGAGGAGCACAGAACAGCATGAGCAAACAGAGAAGGGCTGACCTTCGCAAGCGTAACTTTGCTGCACTGAGCTAGTTTAAAACTGGGAGCACACACAGCAGTGCCCTTGCACCAGCTGCATGCTGTAGATGTACGCTGGCTGAATTACAGAGATGTCTTCACTTACTTGTATTTCCCCAGCCATGAGTCTGCCATGATGGCTCCAATGACAGGTGTGAAATAACAGAGCGCAGAAAAGGCATGGTACACAGCAGTGGAGAGATTCTCATCCCAGTGGAAGAAGCTTAAGAAGTATAGTGTCAGGACAGCTAAAAGAAAAAAAGCAGATCACATCAGATAATTAATGTGCATCTCTGCAGGTAAGCAGGAAACTACATCACAGTGGCAAGAAAACCACTGATTTGTCTGGCAGCTATGATCACTGCTGGAAAGATTTGTGCTTTCAGACCTGTTCCTCATAACCCCTGAGACGGGAAAAGCTAAAATAAGATGTATGAGTATCAGGCATTCTTTGCTCATAAACGTTTATGTTTAGCTGGAAAATATATTTTCTAGCTTATCTCCATAACCTGTAGTTCTGTTTATGCACACTTTCTATTTGCAAATTAGGTACCTGTACGATTCAATTCCCAAACATGCTGATTGCACACAACTATGAGAGACGTCACACACTGGAAAACCAGGTTTGAGACAGAGAATCATATAAAAATTTAGACTAGAAGGGACATCTGGAGCTCTCTAGTCCCAACTTCTGCTCAGAGCAGGTACTGCATCAATGTTAGGGTACACTATTCATACCTGCATCCCCAAATACTAATTTACTTCGAAAGACAGCTGACACCATGTACAGCACAGCCCTAGAACACCAGGCCAGTGTGTATAGAAACCCAAGGACAGGAAAGTCACTTCCCAGACACAGGTCACATACCTCTCATGCCATAGTAGGAGAAGCGCTCGCAGAACTCGTTCACCACGATGAAGGCAATGCTTAGGGGGTAGTTGGAGCCACAGAGTTTCTGCAAGAGACAAATAAGAACGAAACAGCACTGTGAAAGCCTTCAGCCCAGCAACATAGCCCACAGTTCCTGGGTGGTGGAGAGGAGTCCAGGCCAAAAACTAGGAGCTCACTGCTGCTTGACTGGCCTGTGGCTTGAACTCAAAAGAGAGAGGGGACCTCACACCTATCTTGCTTTGGTTAAGACTCCCCAGTGAAATCAGCCTGGCTGACATGGGCCCAGTAAGGACCTCCATGGGTATTCGGGGGCTGCTGGAGCCCACCATGCTCACAGTTCCAGGAACTCTGCCTCCCTGCTGCAATGCAAAAATCCACTGAGATGCAAAAACACCTTCAGATGCCTTTTCTCCTACACTTCATATAAAGCTACTACCCTGCCCCCAGACTGCTCTCTCTCCTAGTACCAGACCTTGCCTCAGCAGTTGGTAGACCCTCAGGGAGCTGCTGTCTGCTTCTGTGTGCACCTGCTCCCTCCTGCATGACAACTGCCCTCAATCTCTGCAGCTGACTTGCACCAAACTGCGCTACCGCGTTCACTGAGGCAGAGCATCAGCCCTGTGTCCAGCACTCCCTCAGGCACAGCATCCCCTTCGTATTCCGAGAACGTTGGCATAGCTATGGATAACTCAATTTATTAATCAAAACTAAACGAAACAGTGATGGGACTGTCAAACCTGTCTGAGCATGGCCACTCTTTCACCGAGTTTGACTTTATTCCAGCTAAAATCCGCAGCTTCCAAGTAAAATACATTTAAACAGATGAGTCTTGGCATGACCTTGCATGGGCCTCCATCCCTCTTGTTACCCTACTGTGGTCCCGGTCCGAGCTAAGCAGCTTCTAGCTGCTTAGGTCTACTGCCTCGCAACAGGCAAAGCAGGTTTTCACAGCACTGCCCAGCCTCTGCCAATTAGGGGAAGAGAGGGGCTGGCCATGGTGAGGGATGGGGAGGACAGGGCAGGATGGGGGAGAGTGTGATATTAACAGCTGCACTTATATTTGGGTTTTAAACAGCCACAGTATGGGCCAGTGAAGTGAGATGCATTTCTGTGCCTCGTGTCAGAAATAATGAATTCCTGCATTTCTTCCCAGAGTCCCAAATGCAAATACAAATACCAAAATAGAAGTGTTTTTTGAAGTTTATTTCACCACCAAGAGACCTGAGCTATTCGGATTCCCAAAGCAATGGCATCAAGTTTGGAAGAGTCTAGCTTAATGATGCTGTCTTGCTCAACAATACAGAAGAGCAACAAAAGAGAAAAGAGTGGCTGTCTGGAAAAAAAACAAAACACAACAAACAAATGCTTTCCACTACTAAAACAGCATCTTTAAAGACAAACATTTTTGTCCTTTTTTATATATATTTTTCTCTCGCTATTTATGGGCTGCCATTTTATTAAGAAACCCTTGGCCTCTTTGCTTTACTAGAGTAAATATGTAATTATTCATTTATTTACTCTGAAACTGTCATGATCAGCATAAGGCTCAAAAGACAGAGTGGGCTCCCTTGGAAACCATACTGGGGTCTCCTGCTTTTAGACTTGCCTAAAAATGGTGGCATATATAAGCTGTAAAGGCACAAACACACAGACATACACAGACACATACCTTTCTCCAAGAAATTTTTCATAATAAAGAAGAAAAGCCAGAGGAGGCAAATTATGTTTCCTGTGGGTGCCTGGCAGCATTTACTGAACTTGGAAGTAAAATTGTATAACAGGGATATTTTTCTTCTTCTCTTTCACAGACCTCGCTACCAGTACTCATGAGATTTAACAACATTTGATGGAGATGCAGAGCATGACTGTTCTGACCCAGATGGCCAGGTGTCGGGAACCTGCTGCCTTAACTCATCCCTCCACACCCAATGCACAAACCCTGCTGGATTTAGCTGCAGTGGTTTAGGGTACCTCATGCCACGCTGCGACCTGCAGTGACAGAAAACCTGGCAGTCACCCATTTCAGCCACTCCTGCTCCGAGATGGGCACCTCCTACAGACGAGCAGGGGCAAGCAGGGAAAGGAGAGCGGGAGGCAGTGACTTCCCAGCTAAACCTCCCCGAGCGCCTGCGCCAGCACCCTGAGTAAGTGCTTATAGGCACTGAGCAACAACTTACAAAGCAGGGGTACTTCCATCTGGCTTGTATGTCATGAGATGGCATCAGCACAGGCAGAAACTCTCATGTATCCTCTCCGCTGTATCACTGACCTGCCTGTGGCCTGCCTGGACATCCAAAAGTGGGCGGCTTTCATCCATGCAGAGAGCCAGATGCAGCTTGCTTGCTTTCGCGGAGGAGCACCTTGCTCAGCAGAGAGCCCCAGCAAAAGCAAAGAGGCTAAGCCTGGATTCGCGAGCGCGCAGATAGTCTGCTGTGCTTAGCTACCACTGTAAGCCCGGGATCTGCAGGATTATGGAGCTCTTAAAGATACTGTGGAAGTCGACAGTCTGTTTTCTTTGGAAAAAAGAAAGGTCATTTAAAGTGCCAGTGACAGGAGATGTTTGTTTTCACCTCTCCTTGCTGACTAGCTGGAAACTAGGGCTAAGATTAATATTTCACAGGAGCTCTGGGTATCCAATAGTTAATGTCTGCACAGTACTTAAATTTGTGAGTTAAATAGTTGGCTTGCTAATGACATGACTGACTGCAGGCTCTAAAAGCAAGTATTACCATACTGCAACTCAAAGCAGGTGCAATACAAGCCCTGTTCTTCCCAAAGTCTATACAGCGTACAGTTTTGAGGGGTCAAACACTCAACAAGATCTAG
>JAHREE010000228.1:4254811-4338188 GCA_033628505.1 Tringa tobata | reverse complement strand
AAGTAGCATTCAGAAAAAAGTCATCAATTAAAACTTTTACCCTTTTTCCCAAAGATTCGGACAGTTCGTTTTTCCCTTTAAGCTGCCCTTTCTTAACTTAATCAGGTTAGTGGAGGGATTTTTGCCTTGAGTTGTTAATGCTTATTTCAACCCTCTGCAAGAAAGGGTGTTTGTCTCTAGCCACAGCACAACAGAGGAAAGAACAGAGAGATCTTGCAATGTTTAGAGCAAGCTGAGCAGAAAGCAAAGCAAAGGAAACCAGCTGTAACACTCACCGGGGATTTTTTCTGAACAGGGAAATCTCCTTTGGGGGGATCATCTCCTGCAGAAATAAAAGTGAACAAAGTTTCCTTGGATTCGTTTCTCTGAAAAGCGTTCATCTCCCCTCTCGCCTTGTCTCCCACCATGCTATGTGGCTGTGGTGAGTTGACTGGGAAGATTTCCAACCTCAGGCATGAAGTTTGATTCAGTTTGAGTTAACCCTAATTGAGCACATTTCTGCAGCCAGGGCACAAAGGAGAGGGAGATGCTACCAGGAAAGACAACTCCAGAGTTCAAGAAGAGTCAGGGAACGTAGCCTAAATCATTCGCAGGTTGGGGCTGTCAGCACTTTGTGGCACAGACCTCCCATTTGCTTGGCGTGCCCCCAGCTATTGTACGTGCACCAGCCCAGCACAGCACTGTATGCTGAACAGATGTGAGCTGAATAAAAATCCCAGGTCCCAGATACCCCTACAGCCTGCGGATTTAGGAGCAGAGCATGCCCTTCCCTGCCAACGCGGTAAGGACAGGTTTATTCTGCAGGGACTGCAGGGATTTCATTCCACTGAAAAGCCACACATCCATTCCAAGCCATAACTACTACAATGCACATCACATCAAACCCTTGGACGCTGGATGTCGTGGACACCCGCACTGCGTTAAATCATTTCTTTGCTGTCCCAGGAGTGAAGTGACCCAGGTTTCACTCCTGCACCAATTCCCTGGAATGACTTTGCTTTTTCCTGCAGGAGAGTTTAATGTGGAGGGCACAGCCAGCACGCAAGAGCAGCCCTAAGCCCCATCTCTACTTCCTATTATCCAGAAGCCCATCGTGGGGCTCCCTATGTGGCGAAAACATCCTATGCTGTGCTAGGAGCCCCTGGATTCCCTCTGCAGCTATGTGGGCTCAGCTTCCTGCAGGTATCCTATTGTCCCTCCTCCCCTACCCTTCCCAAGGGAATATAGGAGCTCTTTATCAGTATTCTTCCAGTGCCAGTTGCAATTACAGAGCAAAATTCACAACCTTCCCATAAACCATCCTCAGTGGCTGTGGCTCTGCAGTATTCTCGGTGCAGTGCAGGCTTTTTTTCTTCCCTTTACATTTGGCTTCTTTAAAAGGCAAATGTTCAAAGCATTTTTCCCAAGTATTTCTCCCTTCTCTCATTGGCAAAAGTACAGAACACACCCAGAACCCATAGCTGGTACAAGGAGTCTTCATATACTCATCCCTGGCTCCAGTACTGAGTGGCTGCTACTGCTTGGGTAGCACAAGAACCAGGTTTGCAGCTGACAAACCAGGAGAGGGGCCTTTGCTGGCACCACATATCCTTAGTCTGGCTGCAGTTATTGCTAACAAGACATGGAGAACATTTATATAAGGGACTCAGTTGTGACAGAATGCACAGAGGAAGCATAATTACTCTCCACATTCCTTCATGTGCTCTGGCATTGCTTCCTCTGAAGATCCCCAGGGATCCTGTTTCACTCCTGCTAACTTGGCAGCTAAACATGAGGCCAGTGGGGCAGCTAAACATGAAGCCCAAACTTCAGATCAGCCCAGGGAGATCTATGCATTTTGTATTCTCTTTTTCTCCTACAACCGTAGTAAAGCAACACTTTGGTATCTCCTCTGTATTGCCACAGACCAGCTCCTCACCTTCAGCCTTCCAGTGACTCGCACACCCACACCACCTTGCTTTTCACCTGGGTCACACTTCTCAGGTGCCACAAACAACCTCCAGGGTTTGTTAGGGTTTGTTAAGCCCATTTCATGGGCAAGAGTGACTCAAAAGAACACCCAATTCTGGGGGCAGTACAAGGAATAGACTTGTGCACGTTGGTCCTGTCTCCTGCACACCAGGTTAGCACGAACTCTCAAGTCCCTCGAGTCTGACTCTGTGTTCAAGGCAGCAGGAATATTTTTGAGCCCCCTGGTGGTATCTCTTACTGCCCTAAGTATCTCTAGATAACTCCGGGTAGAAGCCTGTGGTATTCTGCCTTGCACAGGTGAGAAGAGCAAACACAGCAGCCAAGTTATTAAAGGAGTAATACAAAAGGAAGACAGAAATGGTTTCACTATCCCTTATGCAGGGCTCCCACGCTGCTGCAATGTGATGCCTTAATATTTTCAGCATCCTGCAGCTATATTTCCTGAGTGTGTACACATTGCCGTGTGTCACATAAGCTAAATGATTTTCTTTTCTTTTTTTTTTTTTTTAATACTAGCATGAAAAACCATATCAGTCAGTGGGATTAACATATTACTTGTCAAATACACTGCAGAAATGTTTAGGCCATTAGCTGCCAGAAGGTTTTCTGAGACAGAAAAGGCGAATAGGAATTCAAATGTCTGGTAATAAATGGCAACTCATGGCAAACAGCAAGAGCAAGTTAAAGAGAATAAATCTGCAAGCACCTCAGATACAAATGAATTCAGAATAAGACCCGATAGAAGGACACCTGTGCGACTGGGCTGAAAATCAGGAAGGAATTGTACCACAAATGGAAATAAGGTGGCATTTCTGAAGACACGCAGAAACAAACAGATCAAGCATAGAGCAATAGAGGCTGCAAAGCTAAGGCACAAAATGAATTACAGCTAGCAGGCAGACACAAAAGGCAGTAAGAAAAGGTGTTAGAAATGCAGTCAATATTGGAGAAAAGAGGAAGGAAAATGAAAGCCTGTTATTTAAACTAGAAAACGAGCAAACAAAAGCTCATCCAGAGAAACCGGAAAAGTTGTGTCCTTTTTGTTTGTCTTCGCTGAAAAACTAAATTGCAACAAGATACATAACACCATTAAAATGAACAAGTAGGAATATGGGTGAAATGAAACAAAAACCACTTAAAGAATATTTGGATTCCTCAAATGTGCTCAAATCATTAAAGCCTGGTGAAGTTCACCTTCAGGTGCTGAATGTAGTTTTTGAACCACTTCCCTTGTGTATGACAGAAGCAGGACAAGCATCACCACTGCCTTTAAAAAGGCAGGTTAGGACAATCTAGGCGTGTTCCTCCATAGCCAGAAAGATACTTGATCGGATAATCCCTTCTGAGCACCAGAAGAAGAATAAGGATTACAAACCAGCCCTTTTGGAATGGGAAAAATGCTCTCAAACCGGATTGTTTTATTCTTTGGTGAAAGGGTAAGTGGTGTAACAGCTAAAGAAGCTGTGGATGTGATACATCCTAGCTCTAGTGTCTCTAACGTCCCACAAGGAAAAGAGGGTCCAGATGAAATACCCACATAGCAGGCAGCTGGGAAATCCCTCTCAGAATAGCTATCAATGTTTTCCCATCAGATTAGGAGGGCATGAAATATGTAGGTCCTCAGCTTTTCCATGAGCAAAGGGAACATCAGCATAGCCACCTTTGTGTCTGAAACCAGGATGCAGCAAGCCTGGGGGAGAACAGGGTACGAACTCAAAATGATGTTGCTAAATGGGAGAAACCATTTTGCAGCCCTGGAATGAAAGAGATGAAATTCGGAGAAGACAACTATCAAATACTACCCCCACCTACTGACAGGAAAAGCAGCCACAGAGACCAACTATTCTCCATTTTTATCGAGGGCAAGAAGAGAAAAATATCTGACTTTATTTTTAGTAAAGAAGCAAGTTCTTTTACTAAAGAATTTGACTTTTGGCCAAATTCCATTTCTGCAAGGACAGGTGAGTGGCTGGGGCTGTGGGGTTTGGGCGATCCCCAATATCTGATATATAAGAACGTGCTAGGGGCTGGCTAAATATTGGGTCCTGTCCCAGAGCAAGCAAATGGATGAGGTGACCTCCTGAATTTCTGTGAAAACATTGTGCTAAGTATCAACTGGTAAGCACGAAAGCAAAGACTGCTTTTTGTAAAATTTTCTCTTTTCTCAGTTATCCTTTATGCAAGCAGGGAATCTGCAGGATGATTCATGCTTGAATGTAATATTCAGCTACCAGATGCCTTGCCCATGAATATATTTCTCTATGACTTTCAGTTCATCATTTAATTTTTGCTGGTTCTCAAATCCACAGGAAGACAATCTGCATTTTCCTTTTGCATTTACAGTCCTCAGATTCATATTGCTTCCTGCTGCAGTACTGTGCACATTAATCTGTTTATACTCAACTGATCTCTTCATTTTTATCTGCATTCATCTTGTGGTACAATCCCTTCTTGATTTTCAGCTCAGCCATACTGGTCTCTTAATAATGAGTTTTATTTTGAATTCATGTGCACTGGCCATACTTTTATAGCCCTTGTAACCACATCTGTGTTTCTCTCCTCTTTCTCTCTTTCCAAGAACGGGTTGTAAGAGGCTAGATGAATGTGTGCCAGCAAGACTTCGGGCTTAATGGCCTGGCCCTGGATGGACAAGATAACCTCTCCAGGTCTCTTCTGGCTTATTTTCCCCAATTCTTTGATTACAGGAAAGAGCAGAGCTTAACTGATTTATACAGACCAAGACTGGTTTCCATTGCCTACAGAGTTCTCTCACACTTCAAAGTAATTTAAGAAAAAATCAGTTGAACAACCAGGAAAATATGCCAGAAGTCTTCAGACCTGCATCTCTGCTCTATTCACCAGCCCTTATAGATTCAAAATTGTAAAGGTATTTAGATTAATACCACTAACAATATCAAGTACTTAATCCGTATTTAAGAGCCTGTCATCTGGTCACTAGTCAACCTGTAACAATCAGAGAAACTTCTCATCCTTCCTGGTGCCTGCCATTAGTTTCTTCTATGATTAATAAGAAGAAAGCTTTAGAAAAATTCTCTCACCAGATTGGGCTTCCCTTGCAGCCTGCAGCACGCTGTTCCTCTCTGCCATGGCTGCTGCTTCCTGAGCACTGGATGACCCCAGCTCTGCTGTACCTGAAGATCATAGAATCATTGAGTCACAGAATCATAGAATTGTCTGGGTTGGAAGGGACCTTTCAGATCACCAGTCCAACCATCAACCTAACACTGACAAAACCATCACTAAACCACATCACCAAGTATTATGTCTACCCGTCTTTTAAATACCTCCAGAGATGATGGTTCCACCACTTCCCTGGGCAACCTGTTCCAATGCTCTATAACCCTTTCAGTGTATAATTTTTCCTAATATCTAATCTAAACCTCCCCTGGCGCAGAAACCTCGTTGAGCAATCCTCGCTCGCTCTCACCCTGTTGTTAATGTTTCACTTCACAACAGCAGTCCTTGGGTCACCAATAAAACAGTTAAACTTTCATTTATTTTTATCTTGAAGTCAAACTGAAGTAATCTCTGTTCAGCTCCCGAATGTCACAGGAAATCTGCCTTTCTCCTTGAATACAGCCTCTAAGGCTGCATGGCACCTGTCATGGATGTTCATAATCAATCACTTCACACGGCAGCTACGCTACAGACCTGGACCTGTAGAGAGGATCTACAGCTGGTCATAAATACAAACTTTTGATGCTGTACACCAACTACAGAGCTAGCCTTAACTATACACGTCTTTTAGTAGTTAAGGTCGTGAGGACACAGGGTTCCTTCACCTTTTGACAGACTAACTTCAGTCACACAGGAATGCAGACATAGCATTGAAGTACTGTCCTCCCAGATCCTTTTTGACTTTAAAACCATGAGCTGTCTGAAAGAGGATTAACATTTTTGCTCTTTATTTCTTTCTGCTTTTGCCCCATAACTCCCTCTAAACTGCTGTCACTTCCTTTCAGAGAGGCTCTAAGGCATCTCCTCTGCAGGTGAAAGCTGCAGATATTTTCTGTAGATACAGAAATGGCTCACAGTGAAATTCTGTATGTAAGCAAAACAGGGTTTCCATCACCACATGTCATGGCCCTGAAGCCACCTGCATCCTTTCTCTACTCCCTGCACTGAAATCCCAGTCCCACATGCTTCATAGCCTCATATCTCTCATCATTTTCTCAATACACAAAATATAGTCAAGGCTACAAACAGTTACGTTGTTCCTAATGAACTCTGCTATTAGTTGAACAAAGGTTGTCCCAAAGGAATTGGGCAGGAGGTCTAGAAAGATGCACTAGAGAAACACTAAGAGACATCCAAACTTTACAGTGAAGAGAAACATGCAGCAATAACTACTTATGTGCGTGATAACAAGAAGCCTAAGCTGATCGCAGATCAAATTCCAAAATTACATGAGGAATAAATTCCTACAGGTGTTGAGTCATTTCACAGAGCAACAGGGATGTACAGGCTGAAGTGAAAGGAAGAAGAACGGCACAAACAACTCATAAAAAGACAATGGTAAATTGTAAGTGGCTTGTGAAAGGAGGATTGAAGCAAAACTTTAATTACGGCTACAAAAGAGCAGGCTATTCACACAAGTTAAATTAAAGTGAAGATAGATGGTAAGAGGGATTTAAATCCAGAATGTAGGATGCATGGCCAGGATCCAGGGAGCGTTAGTCATATTACAAGAAGATGTACCACAGATAAGTACAAAGCACAGCACGGCAAAACTAGCAGTATGAGGCTCTGGACAAGCACTGTGAAAAACAAGCAGAAAAGAAGTACAAGCACTAAGGGCCAGACAATGCAATAGAAAAGAAAAGCTGGAGGGAGAATAGTTATTGGGAAGAATAAAAAGCTTTACTTGGTAATGCTTGTGACTTCTGTTAGAAGATTAGAGGGAAAAAAAAAACACAGCAGGAAAGGGCTTTTCTTTATGAACAACTTTCTAAGAGACTATCATAGCATGGAAAAATTGGGATTTTTCTCTTAATTGGAGGGAATGTCCAAGCAAAACACAGGGAAAGATAAAGCTGATCAACTGAGGCAGGGAAATGAAGAAAACCCAGCACAAATAAAATACAACCACAAATTTAAATTACCTTCTAGGCTCTCAAGATGGGAGTATCACAAAACCACTGCAAAAAAATTGGAAGTCAGCTCCAGAATAAGACTTGTGGTATCGCAGAACTGATTAATAGTAAGTGAATACCAAGAAAGCTATATATTGCATAGAAAATCAGGAACAGTTTAACTATTCAGCCTGTCAGCAAGGAAACGGGTTAAAAGACCTCTTGAATTCCTTTCCAGCTATTTTCCCCTCCAGTTCTGAGTTGTACTTGATGCTATGGGATAAGGTACTGTACCCTGACTCAGACCTGACTGGTTTCAGTAAGTTCAAGAGAAAGAAATGGACATCCAGGTGCCCCAGGCAATATGGACCCATGGAAACATGTCCAGTCCCAGGGACGTTTCTATGTTCTGCCATTACTGCTTGGCCTTTCTTTCCCCTTTATAGTGATTTAAAGCATTTTAGGAATGCTGCCTGATTCTTAGAGACAGTCCCTAGTTAAAACAATAGTTAGTTTTACTGTTCACATAGGTATGTAAAGTCAGCAACAGAGAGAGTGCTTAAAAAAAAAAAAAAACACTAATCAAGAAAAAGAGAGCTAAAATAGGCGTACAAGGGAATGTGAGCTGTTTCTAATGCACCAGTCAGTGCTGTTTGATTCGTGATGGTGTAAGAGATCGATCCTGAATGTCTTTTTCATGCCACTAACAAACAAGGTGTGCTAGTCCCTCAGACACCCAACACCACAGCTCTGCCTGGATCAGGCAGAACTCAGGCTCTCTGTTCAAAACCTCTGAATAACAGAGAGAGCCTGGAAATGGAAAAGTCTCAACTTTTACCCGGTCCACTTGCCTGGGACTGAGGCTGGGTCGTCCCCTTCATGGAGTGAGAAGGTGGGAGTCCCTGCAGCCGGAAGAAAGATGGATGTGGTGTGGCAGAACTTTGGAAAAGCACTTGAGGACCTTTTGGTGTCCCAAGAACATTTCTCCCTGGCGGTATCAGAAGCAAGATCTTACACAGTGCCTTTCATCTGCAGGTCTCAGGGCACTTCACTGAGCAGATAGCAGTATCTCCATTTCAGAGATGAGCAAAAGAGGGAAAAACCATCTTGAGGAGAGCAGACTCCGCTGAGACCTCTTGCATGTCAGCCCAGCAGTCTATCCATTGAGCTGCCCTGCCTGTAGTATTATCACAGCAAAGGAAAACCAGCTACTGATTTATTCTGCCACGAGCTCTGAGGGATAGCTCAGCTACTGAAGACATCACAGCTTGCATCAGCCTTGGGTCTGGAGGAATGCTGAAAGACAGTCGCATCCAGTGCCTCAGTCATCCCTTGGGTGCATTGCTCTCCTCTTCATGCTCACTTCCAGCCTCTGGGTCAGATACTGCCTTGGGAATTTCCTTTTTTGTACTGACCCCTCAGCTGGCCAGTAGCTCCTTTCTGGTGGTGAGTCCTGCACCCTCTCCCACCCAGCTCTGGAGTAAAAAGCTGCTTTTACTCACTGCTAGACTCTCCTTCAGCAAGAGGCAGCTGGTAATGAGAAAAACGGAATCCTGTAACTACTCTATTCCTCGCAGCCAGTCACAGGAACATCCAACACCGGGGGGGTCTATCGGGTAGCAGAGGAGATGGAACAGCTACAGGATATGGCAGCAGGACCCCGAGGTTCAGTTCTGACTACACTACCTGTCAGGCACCTTGAGAATGTATTTTAAGTTTCCTAGCCTTAACTCTACTGGCCATAAAACAAAAGTCAAGCAGCACTAATCTCCTGTACATCTGGGGTGAACGCTGCTATTTATTAATCCGGCTACAGGACTAAAAGAATCTCAGGGAAGGCATTAATTATGCTTTTCCATTTTTTTCCATGCATCCCACAGTAAATAGCCTGATTGTTTTATTCTTTGCAAGCTTTTCTATGTCAGGAGACATAATGCACTGAACAATTTAAAATCTTTGCCATCACAGAGGTTTTCTCACCATATCCCAGCACACAGCTGATTTTTTGACTACAGTTTAAGTTGGATTGCAGTTGTGTAATCAGTGTTTCATCAGGGCAAGCTTCCAGGGACAGAGAACATGTAAATCCCCCAAATACCTCTGTTCTGATAAAAAAAAAAAACGTACAGATCTAATCCAGAGAGATGTCAGCTCTCTGACAGTGACCTCTCCCAGATACAAGCACAGACAGATATTATAAGACCTTCTGCATTCTAGGGACTGTCATTTCCACCAAAACGTTAATCAGATCCTTCCCTGCCAGCTCCCTCCATTGCAAAACCAAGGGCCAGGCAGATCAGGGGCTCATCCAAGATTCATTAACTCTGGTTCTCTGCATTTTCATAACGAGCTAGCAGTGCCATCCATTCTTTTCAGCCTCCCCCTGCAGTGACCACAGGGATCAATCTGCTAACGTGGGGAGCGCGAGTAGCTCTCACCAGCTCCAGCAGGATACGCGGCCATGATGGTTTTCCCTGCATCAGGTCCCAGAGGGACAGGCACAAAATTAGAGATGGTTTTTGGTTTTTTTTAAAGGTTGTATGTCCTAAACATACAGCCTTTGGGCCTCCAGGGATCATGCCACTTTGTAGCACAATTAATTTTGTCCTGATCATCCTGTGCCCAGAGCAGTCTACTCTCCACGGGCGCTCATGGCAATTTTTCTCTGACTTTGGCAAGGAGAAAGGTTATACTCGTGTAGGAAGAATAATTCATCTGTGCCTCTTCCTCCTTATGCTAACTTCCCCAAAGAGGTTCACTTTTCCAAGGAGCTGAGCAGCCCCTGATCCACTTGACATCAGTAGGACCAGTGGGCTCAGCCTTTCCCAGATGCCACCCCCACAGCACATGTTAACTTCCCTCTGCTCAACATGCCTTTCTTCTGGAAATATCCTCTCCTGCCTCAGCAGCTTAACTGGAGCACATCTTCTGGCTATGATCGAATACTGAATCAAGCACTTGCCCTAACCCTCCTCTTCTATCCCCAGCCTGGGATCTTGCATGGGGTTATGCCTATCACACAACAGCCAAGTCCTGCATCACATACCTGTGAACACTCCGAGTGCTCCACTTGTGCAAAAGCAACCTTGGACACAGAAATGTTTTTCGCATGGGCCCACAAAAACCACCTCTGGCGTTTTCCTGGCCACCCAGGAGCTATAGAGCAGCAGCACAGCACATGCTCAAGCAGCAGGCGATGCTTTACATTGCTCTTAACACACCTGCAGGTCACCAGAGCCTTGCTGGCTTCCCCAGGAGCAGAGCTAGACCCATGTGTTTTGAATGATTGCAGACGCAGGCTCAGAGCATGAGTCCTACACAACAGCAGGAGGTTTAATGAAGTCAAATTAAGCTACGTTTACTCTTCAGGCTACTGCACTCACCTCCAGCCCTTCTGCTTTCCAAGTCTATTTCTAAGCAGCTCCCTGAACACTATAAGGATACAAAACCTCTGCAGATTTCCAGTATCTTCCTGTGGTGAGCTCTCAGATATTGATCTGGTCCTTCTTTACTTTTATTACCAGCAGCCAGTCCCATTTGTGTTTGAGCAAAGCAAAATGCCCAGACCTAGCAGAGGTTTCACTAGTCCCAGCGCTTGCTCTTTTAAACCTATTTCTCTGGAGAGGACGTCTGCCTGGCAAACAGGGAAAAGCTCATCAGATGCAATGGGAATGGTACACGTGGGTTGTGAGGTAGCGTAGGCATGCACCAGCTACAGCAAGAGATGCTAGGTGATGAAGATGTCCCTGTTCAGGTCAGCTATTATATCCACTGCAGTCCAAACTGTGGTGCCTGACAAAGGCAGATAGCATTTCCACCCCAGCTGATGAGCAGTGATGCTGGTGATATGCTGGTGTCTGCTTTCCATCACTCCTTCCATCTCCTGTTCCCACAGCTGACATATCTTTGCAGTTTGGCATTCAGCCTTTAGATGTCTCCAGGTGCTCCTCTGTAGCCCTTAGTAAACAGAGGAAAGCCCAGCAGTACTTGGTGACAGAGAAATCCATTAGTGCCAACATTTATTAGCTTTAATAAACCCATACTAACAAAAAAAGCGCCAATCACATTGTTTTCCAGGACTTTTAGCTATGCCTAGACTACATGAGAAGATCTAGCCACGCCAGTCCTTTGAGATGCAGAGGGCCACTCAAGAGGTATATATTCAATTGACTTCAAAGAACCTTTGAGTGCTCACAAACTTGTGAGAGATTTGTTTATAGAAATAATCACTCTCAGAAGCAAAGTGTACATGGCACTTTTTCTCCATCTCTCATTCAGCTTTCCCTCTAACAATAAATCTCTAAAGAGACTCAACACGGAACGCCTTAGCATTGTACCCATCTAGAAATATTTCTTTGCTGTATAAACTCAGATTAATATTCATTCTCTCTGAGATAAAGACAGCTAGAAATAATTTGAGGCAATAAAACCAGTTTTCAGCATTCCCGCACTTCCCATTGTTAACAAGCAGATGATCTTATAACAGTAAAGTCTGAGGAATAATTCTTCTCTTATACTAGATCTGATTGACTAGACATGACAGATGGTGTTTTTATTACTTTCCGTCTTTATGCCATTCTAAAAGAGGCCTCATCTAATGCAGCCCAGGCTGCGTTTTGAGTCTTAACCTCTCACATAAGCAAACCCTGTTTCATCAGGCTAATGGATCCTTACTTGATTCAGGAAGGTAATTTTCCTTAAAGTTATTCTAATCAAGTACTCAGAGCCCAAATTGTCCTGGCTGATTGACTGTCAGCAATGGGTAAATTTTTCTAGTAAGGACCATATTTATTTTCAAAGAGGGAAAACAAATTATTATTATTGCAGAACCAATTCTATCGTGCATTCAGTGACTTCTCAAATACTGTTTTTTACTGCAGTCACAGAGTTAAAGATAAAAGTAAAGTTAATGCAGCCTTTCTCTAAGTAGCTGTATTAAATAACAGGCAGAAAAGGAAAATTAGAGAGAGATGGCCTGCTCTCTATTTGTACCCCCTCAATTAACTGCCCCAGTAGTAATAACAGCCAACCCTAATCAGCACAGACCCCTTCAAACACAGGCTCACTCCGAACTGTCTTCCTGTATCAGCCTCCAAACTGAGGACTGACAGCCCAAGTAACTTTGCCACCAGGCTGGGAAGCAGTGACAGAGGACTAGCTACCTTCTAAAAGAAAAGGTCTGAAGGAAAACCAGTGCCTCAAGGATGCTGCCTGCAAGTCCCATCTCCAGCACGGCACCTGGCTCCACAAGCACAGTTTGGTGCTACAGCTGCTCGTGAGCGCAGTGACAGGCCATATGGAGACCAGGACCATAGTCCTCTGCTGCCTTGGCTCTTGGCTGACTCAAGTCACTCCAGGCAGAAACCCCACCAGCTGTGGGGCTGTCCACACTGCTTGAAGAAGCAGATGGGAGATCCGACCTCTCCTACTCTCTCTCTCTCTCCTACTGCAAGACTGGTCCAGAAATTGAGTTGATGTAAGGACAAGGAGAAAAAGCAACCATCCCAAAGTCGTGCAGAAAACCAGCCACAGAAACAAGAACTGGGCCCACAACTCTTCTCCACAGCTACTTCTCAATGCACATATTACCTTTCACACAGCCTCACACGGAGTATTGGTAGCCCTGATGCCCCATCAGACATTCAGTCCTGGGTTTCCACCTCCAGAAAATCTGATCCCCCAGAAGCCTCAACTGCAGTTTGCAGAGCAAGCAAAGTGAGCTACTTGACACAAAAACTGTTTCTTTGCCATCTTCTGAGCAGCTGAGCTGTTGTCCTAACAGCTCTGCTGAAGTTATTGATGCCTCAAATGAAACAATCATTGTCCATGATTTTTATCTACCAGACATCAGACTTTCAGGATTTAGTCAGGCAGAGTCTTACATTGTAATATCAAGGCAGTCATCTCTAAAACAGTGATTATTCTGCAGGAATGATAAAGATGCTGGAGAATACATTAACTCCTTTCTGCCCATGGTAAGAGAAGACCAGGTTCGAGACCATCTAAGGAACCTGAAGGTGTACAAGTCCATGGGACCTGATGAGATTCATCTGCAGGTCCCGAGGGAACTGGAGGATGAAATTGCCAAGCAACTATCCAGCATATTTGAGAAGTTTGGTGAAGTTCCTGCTGGCTGGAAAAGGGAAAATGTAACCCCCATTTTTAAAAACACAAAAAAGGAAGACCCAGGGAACTACAGGCCAGTCAGTCTCACCTCTGTACCCGGAAAGATCATGAAGCAGAGCCTCCTGGAAATTATGCTAAGGCACATGGGAAATAAGGAAATGATCAGTGACAGCCAACACAGCTTCACTAAAGACAAATTGTGCCTGACAAATTTGGTGGCCTTCTACAATGGCGTTACATCATTGGTGGATAAGAGCATTTCAAAGCAAGGTAGGAGACAGTCTCAGAAGATCAGTCATTTTTACCATGTTGGAGAACTCATTTTGAGGTAAAAGCTTCTGATAGAGATTGATTTTTTCAGACTTCTGGCCTCCTCTTGGATTGGAAAAGGCATGTGGTCTGCTCCAGGCTTGAATGCCAGGTGAAAAGGGTGTGTTTGAATCAGAGGCTCCCAAACTAAAGTCGGAAAGTATGGCTGGGCTCAGGCTCAAGGATTAAAAGTTCCCAAGCTCTCTCAAATGTCTGTGTTTCGGGTCCTCTCGTGTAGCCTATCACATTTAAAACACACAGCACGCATCAGTAGAGGCAGCCTTTTAAAACAGTGCTCTCCTCGAATATCATTATGGGCTTGATTGCAGACACCTTTGGGATCAGAGCAAGCACCACTGAAATTGTTCAGACAGGGGATCAATAGAGGGGCATAACTTAAAAAACATGTTACTTGTGAAGACAGCCTCCAGGGACAGCCCTGAAACTGTCCCCACAGCTAAACAATCCCAGAAGAAGTAGGCATCTGTCCCTGGTAATTAGTGCTGGGAAAGAAGGCACCAGAGCAGCAGGAAGAAAAGACGAGTTTGATTCTTACTAGGTCTCATCTGCTACACCAGTTTTTTAAATAAGCACTGTACGGTGGAGAGAACTTTTCCCTAGGCCTGATGCAAACCCGCATAAATTCGGTGAATGGACCTCAAGCAAAATTCCCCCCCCCATCCAGTTTCCACTGTCTGGGAATAACTGACTCCGGCTGCTTTGGAGAGAACCACAAAGAGGCTCCCCAGCTATCAGATAAGCTGCCCCAGTAGGTTCCTCATTGCCTTTATTGAGTATTGGGTCAGACCCCATGCACAGAAGTGTCTGTGATCAATGAACCCATGATTTGCTAGTTCTGCCCAAGGGCTTATTCACAGTTAATCCAAACCAACCTGATTCATGAAACTGGCTGGAAAGCTCATCAGAATGGGCTTTGCAGACAGATTTCTGCACTTTTGCTTCCAGCACTGACTGAAAATAGAGCAAAAAGAGACTCCATCCTCCTCTGAGTTATTTTGTCAGATCTGGAGATGGGTGATTAATTCATAAAAAATAATAGTAGCTTGCTCATTTTCTGCCTTGTGCTTCCCCCCCTCTCCCTCCCCCCTTCATGAACAGAGGTGGGGTTTTTCTTTAGATTTACTTGTTTTTCAAAACTATTTGTCAAGTAGTTTCTGCAAACAGTTTCAGGTACTTCAACAGCATTAGTGATTTTCAATATAAACAGGCACAAGGGGACACATCGGTTACATTGTACACCAGAGTTTTCCACCTGGATAAGCATACATCTTAAAAACAGATTCGCAGTGCAGTTTTGCACAACTCTCATTCTGAAGCTCTTTCATGGATATTTTGTACAATTGCCTCAAAAAAGCCCACTCCCACAAGCATTCCTCACATGATGTCTGTCTGCGTGAGCGCTCCCAGCCAGGGAATGCAGAAAGAACGGGAACACAATCAAAGCACGTTACTTACGGAAATATCTGCAGCAAGTCTCAAAGAAACGTGTCGGTGGAGTGTCCCCAGATGGAGGGATTTCCATGGAGGAAGCAGTAAAGTGGTCCAAGATAAAAAAAGAGCACTATGAACTGTTTAAACTTTAGGACGTGTCTGAGATGTATGTAGGGAATGAATATAAAGTTATTTCTTCTTGCACCCACAGCAACACTTTTATACCAAGGATGACGTATAGAGAACAAATGGTGAAACAAGCTCTTGGCCTCCCAGTAACATTGTTCTGTTTGTTGTCCCTGAAGGCTTTCAGTTAATCTTCATCTGTGAGTTTGGCCAGAGAAACGTACTGGTGAACCTCCCCTCTGTGATTTCTGAATGCAAACATAAAACTTCTTGACAATTCTTTAACTCTTTAATTCATCATTCCTGTACTTCAGGGGAGTCTTTTGTATTTTCTGTACCGCTCAGTGCCTTTGTAAGTGTAGAGTTACTGGTGGGGTCTCTTTCCGACTTGCACATGCTCCAGAGCAGGGCTCCTGTAGAAAGGGCTGATCCCACAGGGAGGATAGACACCTAAAACAGGGATGGTGGTGGGGCTAGCTTGGCCGGACCCGGTCTCTCTCAGTCCTAAAGTTTCCTCCTTTTTTTCACATTCCTGTTGGTGAATGGAAAGAAACTCAAAGGATTTCTCTGTATCAAGCCAACTTTCCAAAAGCGATGAGCAATCAGAATTGATGCCATATGTTTTCAAGAGATCATATTCAGCTTAATGCCTAAAATTAGATTTAGGCTTTGGTGAATGGCAAGCAGGAGGGAAAAGCGCTGTACTGACTGCTCAGTTTCTCAAAAAAGTCAGTTCTCCCGTGGGTGCCAAACACTTCTCAAGCACCTCCCACTTTCTACACATGCAAGAATCATTTTGTCATTCAAGTGCAGCTTGCAGCAAAGTAGGAGCAAGCTGGGCAGGTAGAGCTGTATTCCTAAGGCAAAATAACCTGGGGTCTTTAAATTGCCTGAGAGAGAAAAGAAGTTTTCACTTTCTTCAGCCTTTTCTTCAAAATCCACTGTAAAAATGAAATTTTCTGCTCCTGAGAGTTGGTACCCTGCAGAACAACAGAGCCTGATACAGGTGGCCAGCTGGCCATCTATCCACGCACCCCATGCCCCCATCCCCACAGCACCCAACCATCTCAAAGGTACCAGCAGCTCCCTCCTGGTTCAGGCATGGGGCTCCAAAGAATGCAACTATTTGAGCCCCAGTGCTCAGGTTGCTAAACCACCTGCAGCATGTTAGTTTTTAAATAAGGTTGATTGATGAGAAGTGTACTGATCATTTTAGAGGAGATAAACCAGACATTCAAGATGCTTGTGACAGAGTAATTCAGAGCACATGATAAAATGCCATTGGATCCCTCGAGATTAAGAGCCTGATTCTTCTCTCATCTATTTTGGTGAGAAACAGGAAGAGCTGCCTTGTCTGTGGAGCTAAACCCGTAGTAAAATGGTTTAATAGAAAAAAAATACTCCTTGGGTGTTCGCAGAACTGCACTGGACTGAGGACATCTGGGTCACCAGACCTCAATACCATCTGGCTGCCCAGGGTACCCAGCTCCTTTCCGTACAGAGGACCCTGCAGACCCTTGGAGTCTGTGGGCTTCCAGGCTCCCTGGCACAGAAGCAGGAGCCGGAAAGCCCCACAACAAGCTTGCCGTTTCCACTGCTGCTCTTGGCAGGGAATCCCAGACTTCTGGGGTCTTCTACACACCTAGATAGGCCCAAGTCTCCTCAAGCCATGTGAACTGCCCTTCAGAACCCAGTAACTAGTGTCAAAGCCACATACACTGGGTCATGGAAACAGAGCCCTCCTCAGAGACAGCAGAGCGGGAATGAGGTACATAAGAGCAGGAATTAAGGCACTGATGACTTTAAGGTCACCACGGAGAGTAAGGAAGAAAAGAGGGGAAACATGAGGGGAGCTCAATTGCCGTAAAAATCATAGACAGAGGTAATAAAAGCTTTATAAAATATTCATTCTGCCTCAGAGTTTATGCACAGGAATGTCAAGGCAAACGTGCCCCAAAGAAACAGCACCTGGGAAATGCTGAGGCAGTTCTCCTGCCCAGTCCCCCCAGCACATTAACACGTCTGGTCAGTGAAAATGGGGCTGGACAATACTTCAGTTTATAAAAAAGTCAAGGTTATTTTCAGCCAGCTGCAATTGTTATGTGGAGCAGCCCCTGCTCATCACATCTATCTGCCCCTAATGCTCTATCCCTACAGGGTTTCAGAACGGCTACTTTGACTAGAGACAGTAAAACCAAATAAATCTGTGTTTTTATAGAGGGCTATGTAGGAAATTTGCAGTGTGCAAGTCCAGCATAAACAGGAAACTGTAGGAAAATTACACCTAGTGGTTGCCACAGAGAAATAAACCCCGGGGATGAATCACATGGGGCAACCAAGGAAGGAAGGAATTATCATAACTGAGACTGAAGACGGGACACCTTGCTGAGACACTGTGGTGGGAATGAGGATGAGAAAGAACTAGCTACAAGCTTGTCCAGTAAGTGTGAGACCACGAACTCTGCCTCTGGACTTGGTTGGAGGTAGCAGCAGTGACAGGAGCTCTCATGACTTTCTGCTGTACCCCAGTGCCTTCCACAGCCAGGGAGACATGCAGGAACCAGCTCATCCAGCCTGTCACCCCACCAGTGAAGAAACAGCGATTCAGTGCAGAAGGTTGAAACCCAGGCACAAACACCCTCCTCAAGCCCCTCACATCACCAGGGTGGAAGATGGATAATAATAATAAAATTATTATTACTAATTACTAATAAAATTACTAATAAAACCAGAATGTTTTGGTTTCACAAGGATCTCAGGGAGTCAACGTCTGCTGGAGCGAACAGCCTATTTCATGAGAATTTCGCAGGGGAATAATTTAATGGAGCTCAGATAAAAGGCAGTCACCTGGAACTCAGATTTAGAAGAAATTGCTTTTTTTCTGAATTACTGGTTTGGAGGTTAAATAAGGAATATTCATCTGACTGTACTTTTCTTGCACATTTTCCCTGATCAGTGCACTAATTAACTCTAGACTGTATGGGGAAATGCTTTCAGTCTCTCCCCCCACCTCCCAAGGAGCAAGTTTGTTATTAAAAACTAATCATTGATTCTCTTTTTCAAAATTAGCATCTTCAAATTTGGGGGCAACTTCAACCCTGGAATAAATAGGAGCAACTCCCTTTGCACTGATTAGGAGTTCACCCTTCTCAAAAGTCCCAAAGGCCTCTTAAATTGACTGCCTTGATTAAAGATGGCTTTAGCTATAATTGAGTAATTGGTGTGGTTTGTTATTATTGCTTATGGCAGAGATTTCCTTTGCTGTAATGTGGCCAGACAGGGGTGTTCATTTACATCTCAGTTCAATCCTCCTCAGGTGAACTGTTCAAACAATTACAGCTATATCATCAAAATACATACAACTGTGTGCACATCCACACATTATAATATGCCAGCCTTGGATCCCAGAGGCACACTCCAGGCTTAAGATGTGGCAGGGCATAGGGAGCTGCAGAAGATGAAGAGGAGCCTGTGGGACCAGATCCACAGTTAGAAGAGTGTAATTCCACTGGTTTCAGTGGGTTGTCACCAGTGGGACGGTTCTGTGTGCTAGGGACACAGAGCTGGAGGAAAGACTAGTTAAAAACCAATACATGCTGCAAGGATTGAACAGGTTTACTCTGGTGCTACACTGTTAGGTGGCTTCTACCCTTGTGCCTCACGGTGTTAGTCAAGTAGCTACAAGACCCAGTATGAGGAAAGAATTGGCTGGTGGTAAATCTCAAGAACATACATTTCCTCAAAGCTCTTTATATGGATTTGGAATCAACTGCTAGTGAATGAGTAGTTAATGTCTTTGCTTGCGGTTAGGACTGTAAAACATGTGGATGCACATCTCTGTCTGTTTGCTGTCTCACTATCACTTTCTAGCTGCTTTATGAGGCTTCTTACTGTGATTCCCTGACTCAAACCGAAGACAGAATTTAAAACTGAGATAGAAGGTAGAAAAAAATGGTTCTAGGGTTAATTTTATGTCCAGTGGCAACCTTTTTGACACCATTTAGCATTCAAGAGATAAACTCCCTGGCTGTGCAGCTCCGCAAAAGCTGTTTCTGATTGAAGCAAGCAGATTTAGATTATACCAACTGATTTTTTTTTAAAGCAGGAAGTAGGTAGTCACTTAGATGGTGAAAAATATGGGCTTGCAGTGGAAAGGAAGTGAGAACATTGTTTTTATGTAATAAATGAGAGAGAGAATAAAGTTTCAAAATTATTCAAATATAAAATTTCAAGAATTTTAGTTATTACAGCTTAAAAATCTGCAAACACATAATAAAAGCTTACAATTGAAATAAAACATGTCAAAAACCTTTTGACTGACTCAAGCCATGTTTTCAGTTTTCCAAAATGCAGGCAGCTTGGTCTGCTTCAGGATAGGAAGGTTTTCTAAATCTCAGACATTCTGGTGGGGTGGAAATGTGAGGCTCTAAGACCATTACGTTCCCAGGTCTTCTAGAGCTGGAGACAACTGCATTGCCAGTGTACTCTCCTGCCACTTCTCCACCTCGCTAATGGTGCACTGGTGTCGACAAAGCACATGCAATGAGGCAAGTTATTGCCTATGAGTGGCAATACAAGTTTCCACTGCCTTAGCTGCCTCTTCAGTAAACATGGCTCATTTACCAGCCAGCCAAGGAGGACGAGCTCTGAGGTTGGTTGTGTTTGCTGTTAGAGAAGGGCAGAGTGAAAAGGATGGCTATTTGCACAGGGTGGAGAAGACCTGCTGCTTGCGTGAGCCAGATCTGCCCACCTATCCAGCCCGTCCAGCCCTCCCCTGCCGGGGCAGACCCTCAGGTACCTCAGCTATGTGCTGGCTGCCAGAGCAAACTTCTGCATGGAGAAAGCACCCACCACTGAAACTGAAGACATAGATGCCCAAAAAACTGCCTACGTGACAGATATGCCAGACACTGTGGATCCAAATGGTTTTAAATGGGGAAGGAGTCCAGCTCATTCTAGCCCAAAGCTCAAAGGCAACCATGTAAGGGCAGAGCCATTGCTTACAGTGACTAAATCCTGCTCTACAGTCAGGCTATTGTGGTACTTGGTCTCATACTCTTTACAACAGATCCCAGCGGTGCAGAGATGTGCCAGATGCTGGTCAGTTCCATTCATGCAGAACGGAGGACTCTGGCCATGCCAATGAAAGCTGCAGCTGCTTTGTAAAGCTGTGGTTGGCTCACACAGAGCATCAGAGCCAAGTGCCATGTCCCAGAGAAGGGCAGGACACAAAAGGTCACTGCTAGTGCTGGGTTGTTCCTGAAATACATGGTTTTGGCTTCAGGGCACACAACAGAAGCACACTTCATTGAACCTTCTGCTTCCAGCATGCAGTTGGAAAGTGTTTGTCCTCCAAGTCACTCCAGAACCATGGTGGTGGGCTATCACTATCAGCTGACAGATGGGTTTGCCTCTCTGATCTGTGGGAGGCCACTGATCCACAGACTCTCCATCCCTGCTCTTTTCCCTTTCCATTGGCTGTAGAATTCTCCATGCTCACTGTAGCCCCAATGAGTAAGTTAATCAGCCCACTGGTATCAAAATAAAATTGTACTGCCATTCAGTGGCTCTCCAGCAGCCCACCTAAAACAAGCTACGGCTTCCATTTGAGTCCCCAAGGAAAAAGCAAGTAGATATCAAAGCCAGTCCCATCTGACAGTGACTGCAGAGAAGATGACTTCAGAGACACTGGAAACACAGCTCTCTAGGACAAAGCGAGCCAGGCTGCTAGATCCATCTAAGCATTGCTAAGTGAACTAAATTGGCTAAGCGTATTGAGAAGGTTGCAGCCTCCTCCTGTCCAGGGAAATGGGTTATTCTACAAACTGGAAGAGGCCTGAGAAACCAGGCCATGGCTCAGCCCATCCCTGTTGGTTGCAAAGGAGTCTCTTTCTTTCTACCTTAGGATCTGACCCTGCACTTCTGAAAACTGATTTAATGAGGAATCTTTCAGACTGGCAAACTTACAAGGCTTAACATTCAAATCGTCTCGGAAGCCGTCATATAGCCATCTCTTGATACACTGGCATGGCCCTTCAGGCAAGGTGCAGTCAACCTAAGCTGACTTATCGTCATCTTGCTACTCGTAAAAAAAAAAAAAAAAGAAAGGACCAGAGATGGAAAGTCCAACTGTAATGTAATGAATGTCACTGCCTTCAGTTATACTGAACTGAATCTGCCACCAGCATTTCTCTCCTTTTGCTTGAAAACTGCAATGATAGCACTTTGGAACCAACTTTAATGAGAGTTTACAAAACAGCAGTCAGACAAGAGGGTGGATTGAAAGATTTCAGAAAAGAAATCACAGGGCAGTGACTCCTATTTGAGATGGGTGAGCCTCAGGACCTTGTCATTTTCTGCAGGGCAGCCATGCACACAGAACAATTGTCCTTAGTCAGGTGGGAGCAATACATTGCATGTAGCATTCAAACTGATTCAAGGGTGGTCTTGTTTCGGAAGAGGATGGCAAGGGACTATCCAGACGTTAAAGGAGCAGAAAGTGTCTGTCTAGATGTTCAGCTGAACAGATTCTCCTGGGAGCCAACAGGAATTGCACTCCTGACAAAAGTAAAGTGGTGATTCCCAAATCAAGCACAAGCATAAATCCATCTAGAGTTTCCACAGAGAGGCATATGGGGCGTCCTATGACTGACCAAAGCTACTGTAGCTGGACCTCAAAAACAGGAGAAACAAAAGCTCCACCCTTGGAAGTGACGCAAGTGTGAGCTGCCACATCCCTTGTCTGAGCCAGTGCAGCTCAGGAATACAGGGATCTGAAGTAACAAACTTTTCCACACCACGAGTGCCCTTGAAGCTCAATCTTAATGATATCTTTCAAATTTAGAAGTAACATTGTTAAAAGAACAGGAAAATAAAACCATCTGCCCCTAGCTTTCCAGAGTTGCTCTTCTTTCTGCACAGTGTGTTTGTCACTGTATCACACAAAGGTACAAAGCCACTTCCCTGGTCTCTCTCCCTTCTCCTACACCTGGTCACAGCTGAGGGCAGCCTGGGATCAAGGGAAGAGGACAAGGAACAGCTGAGGGAGCCCAGGTCTCACAGAAGCAAGTCCTCCAACCTCACACAAGATGATTCTTCTTCCAAACACCATTCACCTGGTGGCTGTGCCTCATGCCACACGATTTTTTCCCCACCATTCTCCCTGTCCCCTCCCAAATTCCCCAACACACATCCACACAGAAAACACCCCGCCACACTTTGAACACCCCCCCAGACAAACTTTTCTTATTTCAGCTGTCTGACTGCCACCCCCAGCACAGCAGAGCTGCCCATTTGCAGAACTCAGCACTCTAACACATTGACCTTTTACATATTGCAGGGTATTGTCTATTTCTTATCACCATAGCCTATTTTAGGTAATTTTCTAGAAGTTCAGTTCACTCTTTTGCTTGCCTAAGGAAATATAAAAATTTACACCTATTGTAAAAGCATGAATAAAAGCTGATTGTGGAAAGTAAAGACAATAATGTGCCCATAATACTAACTAGCTCGCTTGCACCGCATTTCTGTTTAAAGGAAGATTTGTCTGGTCTTCAACAGGGTGTTGGTTTAGATTGCTGCTAAAACTACCAATGTAAAAGTAAATCTGCTTTTATTGCATTAGTACAGAGAATAGTTATGTACAGTTTAAACTTTTATGTCTGTTGCCAGTGGTGATCAATCTTTTAATTATTAAGCCAAACAGGTTCTGCAGCAGGAGATGACATATTTAGTGCACTTGGGGTATTTTATGAAGCAGTTAAAATTTACAAAATAAAAATCAACAAAACCTTTTTAAAATAGAAATCACTAAAGTAAGTAACAGAATCAGTTAGAGAATTTGTGCCATTCTCAGACTGGGCTGTGAGAGCAAAGTGAGGGCAATGCTCTAGGACTTGAAAGATTCACATTAAGTTTCCCAGTCTGTACAGAATTCCGGTGTGACTGAAGCTGAGTCTTTTGAGTTTGGGAAATCAATCAGTTTTTTGCACTGATATTGTGCAATTTGGCAAAATGTAACAGAGAGAAAGATGACTACATTCTCTACTAAGAGGCAGTCACCTTCAGTGGTAGCCCTATCCATTTTGACTACTCTTTATGCAGTTCTCTGGTGACCTGATAGTTGAGATGCAGGACGTAAGTTTTCTTTGGCAGCGATGTCACCCTCCTCACACTCGTGCATTTCTAATCTCCATTCTGTAATGGGTAATCGCTAACAGCAAAGAAGTAGTTCACGAGTGGATGCACAGGAGGGAGATGTTTGTGTGCATTCTGATGTGGTTTGCTGTGTAAACACTAACCCAAGAAATCAAACAGAAAAGTGAACAGGCAGAGAGTTCCTTGGATCTCCCAGTGTCCAGGAGCCACCACTTTGTGGTAAGCGGACATTAAAAGTGGAAACGTTCCCAGAGGCATTCCTCCTTTGATTTCAGCACACTCAATATCAACTCACCCTTTGCTCAGGGTTCAAACCACTCAGCAAGGAGAGAAAGACCTGCCCTGGCCATTGTGAACACTGCAACTTTAGGACTGTTTTTCTCTCATTCAGCTAAGATGAGACTGGCTGGGCTATGGGCTTTTCAGCCCCATGCAACTCGCAAGCAGCTCAGCTGCAGCTCCTCTCAAGGGCTCTACTGTGAGGTCAGTGAGGGGTGTGTGTTGCCAGCAGGGCTACAGGGCAACCTGAAAAATACCAGTTGGAATCACTTTTATGAATCATTTACAGAAAACACATTTATAGATGAAAAGCACATTTAGCTGAAGAGCATTTCATCAGTCAGAAGTCACTTGAATGCACTGATGGGGAGAGCTTTGGAGAATACTCAGGATCCAGTTCTTTTCAGTACGGCTTCGTTATGAGATTTGCATACACTGCTTTGCAGTTGGGCAACGTAGCCATTTAGGAGCACCGGTCTGACTGACAGATAACCCTGCTGGTGCAGGCTGGGTGGGAAGGCTGAGTGCTTGGAATGGGCATCACAGGGAGAGCCTTTCAGACTGCCATTAAGGACCAATTAGGTCATCTCTGAAAGGAACTCATTGGCTAGAACATTTCAAAAAATGTGAGATCATGCAGATTTAATGACTGATCAGAGAGATTTCTAAGATAGCTCTCCCACCAAAGTAACAGAACCACCAGCTGACAGACTATATGAGTGAGAAAATTCAGCTTATTTCAGTGCATGAGAGATGGCACACAAGAGGAAAATCAGATTGTTAAGGTACCAAAGCAACACCTTGTTTTCAATTCTCAGCTGTCTCTCATCTTTCTGTCACGATCTTACTTGACCTCCCATAGCTTCAGTGCCTCTGCTTTGAAATGGGGAAGATTCCACTGCCTTGGTTACTTGGCTTTTAAACAACTACAGTGAGTATCTTCTTGTGGGAATTTCTACAGCACCTAACACATACTCTCTGTAGCTGTTTTGAGGGATGAAGTTCCATCCTTCATATGCCATTGTAAACACCGCTAATTAATAATCACTAGAAATTTTTCACTGCAGCTATATAGTTCAAGAGGGGTGCCCCCATTCCAGGCCACAGACATGAGCAGGACAAACTGAATTCCTCATGCCTTCATCAAAGGACTTCAGACAGGACAGCAGCTGTCTGAGGGCTAAAGGTTTTCAGCAGTCCTTCGGAGCCACTGGTGTTGCTTGTGGAGTCTTCAGCCCAAACAAAAGAGCAAAGACCCTCCAGGTCTTTTGGGACTAAGAGCAAGAGAAATCTTCCTTTGAATTGAGGAAATCTTTAGAAAAGCGACTTCAGACCTCCAGTGATAAAGGAAATAAAAAGCATCTGCACTGACAGCTCCAGTTAGGAGCAAGGAGGCACAAAGGGCTTTGAAAAACAACCAGTCTTTCATCTTCAATAGCAAGCTCAACAGCTCTGCACCAGCTGCTCTGTAAACAGCATAGCAAGGGAAAG
The DNA here is from genome assembly GCA_033628505.1 of Tringa tobata. Taxonomy (NCBI): domain Eukaryota; kingdom Metazoa; phylum Chordata; class Aves; order Charadriiformes; family Scolopacidae; genus Tringa; species Tringa tobata. The sequence goes on along the minus strand of JAHREE010000228.1, from coordinate 4,313,184 downwards.
CAAATCATCGGCACCAAATGCATTAAACATGGCAGTGTCTTCAGATGACATATTTTGTAAACTTCCTCCTTACAAGTTATGCCATTTCTTAAATCTAAAGGATTACCTGCTGTATAGCAGCAGAGTCATTCTTCCAGGCAGCTGGGCAGCTTCATTACCCATGTTTCTTGCTGAGTTTCCCATAATGCAGGCAGGCAGTTTTGTTAAGGGAGCATCAAACAGGATGTCAGGTGACTTGGGCTTCCTCTCCTGCTATATATTTTCTAAGGGACCTTCAGCCAATCACTTCATCTTTGGGACAAGTTTTCACCTGGAAAAGGAAAGGAGCTAGTCTTTTGTCTTAAAGCAGTCAGCCCTTTATAACAACCATTTGCAACCTTTTATTGACTGTAGATCCATAAGAACTTTTTCAGGAGAAAGGCAGACACTGGTTGGCAAATTTAAATCTCCTGATAATACAGTGACTTTTCTCAGCTTTTGCCACATAAGAACAGCCCAGGAGGACCAAAAAAAATGCATATCACAGGGTGAACTCATTCCAAAGCATAAGCTCCTAAAGGCCAAGTCAGAGAAGCTTCAGCCTAGATTAAATTAAATTAAATCACACCAAATCATCTTATGTGAACTAAAAAGCACTATCAGTCAGGGGCTAAAAGAAAGTACTGAAGATCCCCCTACAGTATTTTGTGTGCTGAAACAGTTAAACATACCCAGCATCTGTGTACTCCTACAGGGAGGGATTACATCCTCTGAGCAACTTGGTTCTTGTTATCTATTAACACTGAAGTGACATTTTCTCTAATTTCCAACTCTGTTTCTATTATGAAAACTATGTTATGAATAAAGAACAAGCACAGTTAGCAACATCTGATCGTCACTTCTTATGCCTGTGGCAAGGCATGACAACACTCCCAGCTTTCCATTTTCTCCTTATGCAGAATTCTATTGGGATTCTGGTCACTTAAACTTCCTAAATCTCATTTTGCTAACAGAAGAATAAGAATGTCAGACATTTCCAGGGTGCACCACGGCTTAACAGTAACATGATATACGTAACACATCTGTACAGCTTGAAAACCACTACAGACTCTTTAAGTAGCTGTCTGCAGGGAAGCAGCTGAAGGGTATTCCTGCAGCCCAGTTCCCCAGGTTCATTCTGCTGATGGTAACTCAGAGTCACAACCAACAGTGAACAAATCCTGACACCTGACACCCGCTGCTGCTAAGGCCTAAAAAGCCCCTTCTCACCTGGCACATGTGACAGTCCCATGAAAGGCACCTGACACTGCTTAGCGGGAAGCATTTGGGGCTTGCATCTGCCTCTTGGCTTTTGCCAAGCTGTCATCCAAAGACTTCCTTAACAGCAAGCATTAGCCAGCCCCTCCACTTGGGGCTAACTGGCTGTTGCTAAACCAGATGCTTTCCCCTCCATCGAGCATGGATAGGTGGCTTCTCAGGAACTGTCTTGAGAATAGCACAGCTGCCTCACTGTGCTAAAATAGGCACTTTAATCTGTTCTCCCCACTTCAACCAGTGAAATAGCATACGAGCTTCTGCTCTCTCTTTTAATTTGCTGCAAATCAGCCCCAGGGTTTCAGGAGAAAGCATTTGGTGATTGCACTTGTAATAACCCTGGACACACATCCAGCTGGTATCTGCACACTTGTTAACCATTCCAGCTCGGGGGACAGCAACACTACATCCCACGTGTCCTCAGGTCTGCATCTCACGTCTTCAGAGCAGGTAGCACTGGTGGCTCAACCCTAGGCACTGCACTGCAGAGAAATTTTGCTGGCAAAGTCCTTTAGCAGCTTAGTTGCTATCAGATACCTGGGAGGCAGGGGGCAGGCTTTGCTCCCACTCAGTACAGCCTTAAAAATCTTATCTTCTTCCCACAAAGTCGATTCATGAAGCAAGTATAGCCCATGGAAAGCCAATGTTTTACATACCTTGCTGTGATGGGTCCTTATGGCTCAACTTGAAAATCTTCCTTTAGCCAGAGGCATGACACCTTCAAATGGGGAGGAGAGACTGGCTGGAACAGAGCCAAGCTTAAAAAGCCCTTGGTGCTGCTCGGACCTGGTGGGATCTGCCTTCCTGTTTTAAGAAAACAGTGTCAACACGTGTCATCACGTGGCCAGAGCCAGCCACTGGTTTAATGGCAAATCCTTCTGCCTTGGTCTCAAAACCAACCTTTGGTCATTCTTGGGGAGCAGCAGCCCATCGGGTGGGGACAGCCATAACGACACAAACATCATTCCTCACCTCACCCCCTCCCCTTGGTACATCAGCGCTATTATGCTGTTATAAAAAGGGGAAAACTGAGGAATTGAGCAAGGTGGCAACTTGTCCAAGGCTGCTCAGGCCATCGCAGACAGTCAGGAGGCTACATGAACTGCTGGTTTGTGGGCAGCATCTGTTTGCCTACAGAAGCCTCAGGAAGCCAAGCTCTGGGGCTGGGAACATGGTTTTTAGGGTACCCACGTGAGCCCTAAAGATAACCGGGGTTACCAGACCCTGAACTGCAGCAGGGTTAAGGACCCAGCCAGACCTTGGCTTTCCCAGGGGCAGTCAGTGGAGGCAGATTTGCTCCCCATTGCCTTGGCTGCTCTCCCTGCCAGCCAGGCAGAAGAGGGGGGGGTCTCTTCCCCACTCCCCCAGCCCAGCCTGCTTCTCTCCACAGCACAACTGACCCCAATTCAAACTGCTGACACTTTTGCTCAGGGTGTTTCAGAGCTTCGTTATTTGTGAATGCCTTTTTGTGTAGCACCATTGGCACCAGCACAGCCTGTTCCCAGCCTGTTCCAGCAGCTCCCTGATGACTGAGGTGACAGACTTGAAACGAGGCATGGGCTCTGAGCAGGTCCTCAATGGGGTCAGGGAGAGACAGCAAGCGTCCTGGTGGATCTTCCTGCCTTTTCCAGCTTCCACTCCCTGTACACCTCCATACACACAGCCTTCAGTTGCTGCTGTCGAAGAGCTCAGTGCTGTCAGAGAGCTGTTTGCTTAAAAGTCCACATACAAATTTTTAAATCCTCAGCAGCAGGCTGGGTATTGACATGGCATTGGGAGAAAGGCAGCAGAAATGTCTGGGAGGCTTCCGGGATTGATTTGTGGTGAAAAGATTAAAACAGACTAAATATCTATATCCTGACTAAGTAGTGGCCAGGCCCAGGGCAGGGAGCCAACTGCACACATCAGGGAGATAAGTGCTGCGAGGGACGACATAGCATATCTGCAGTTACTTTGAGAATCCTATATTTAAGAAAGGGAGGCTTCTCCTGCGGGATCGCTGCACAAACTGGCAGCCAGGGATCAGTACCCGAGTTGCTCATTGCCCCCTCTACATCCAGTCCATAGCTGATGCCAGGCTCAAGTTAGGGAAGAGGCCAACATACATTGTCAAACAACTTCTCAGCACAGAGATGAGGTGGGAGAGAAAAAAACAAGACTAACTAAAAAAGAACAGTATTATCAGGATGGATGTGTGTCCACCTTGGTCAGGAGCTTGTCCTCTGACTGCGGCCAAAGGCAGACACTTAGGGAAAAGTGCAGGAATAGAGCAAGTGGCACATTCCCAAACACTCCTCCAGCATCTGGGAGATGGACCCAGCTCAGGTCCTTCTGTTCCAGAGGAAATTAATGACAAAGACACCCCAGGTGGGAGACCAGAGCAGAGCAAAGTCTCCTGAGGGCTGAAAACCTGCAAAACCATGCCAGATGAGTAGTGAGCATCTGAAAGAACATCACTCTCTATATACAAGCAGTATCATCTATTCAAATGAAAACAGCTACGACCTGTGTAACAAGCCTTAGTGGGCATCTCAGTATCTACAATATGGTCAACGTAAGATACTTTTCTTAAAGATATTCATGTTTGAAATTTTGTCAAATGAAGCTATTAGGCATATTTTCCCAGTCCTGTGTAATTTGGAGAATCTCCCCTTAGTAAGCATGGCTGGTGCACGAGCCATTTTGCATAGTATCTGCTTTCTGCAGGGTCTCATCCTGGGCAGTGGCTCTGGCAAGCAGAGTCTGCCTTTTGACAGGGCTGTTCTGCTCCCGCACACCGACACATACATAATCCAGCTCTGCTGCCTTTCTGTCAAACCCTCGCTGTATCTGCAGCCACAGCACTGCTCCCAGACTTCTATTTACAAATCACACCTTCTTCACTGCCAGAAGGGGAATTACTTTTTTCCAACAACAATAAACACCATTTATTGAACTCTGAACACAGTTATCCATGTTAGCTAGCCCTGACCGCTCAGGAATAAAGACAAGGAGCTTTCACACACACAAGTAGGAGGTCCTCTCCTGACCGCCGTTGAGAGGGGACAAAGCTAAAAAGCGTCCTCACAAACATCCACAATCAGCTGAGCTTATTCTTGCTGTCAAGGGCTAAATTTCCCTATTTATGATGTACAACATGAACGTCTTATTTTTCTATAGAGTGAAACATTTGAATTTCTCTATTACAATTTTACAAGTAGCTTTCTGTGTCAGTCAATGGAAAACTATTAAAAAACAAGCACTTCAAAATCAGGCCAAAATAATACAGGCCAAAGCTCAAGAAAACAGCCTATATCATTGCTAAAATAAAAATCAGACTCCTATTGCAAAATAGCTTATGTTTTTTCTTTTCCCCTGACAGTGTTAACAAATCTATGTAGTAGTCCTGCTGGTAGGTATCTGGAGGGAAATGCAGCTAAGCAGGCGCTTACCAAATCTGCTGTCATGGGACGTGGGTGACAGGACACAGAAGTACCCAAAAGCAGCCAACAGCTTAATGTTCTAAAGCAGCATAAATCCAAACAAGAAACTGATGCCTTCATTATTCCCAAACAATTGAGGGAGAGGAGTGTTCAAACAGTTCTGCAGAGGCTGCAAAGTTAAGCCTTGAGTATCAGCAACAAAGCCTCCTGACACAGGCAGCCCCTCTAACAGATGCTCACCCCAGTAAGCACTGAAGACACAGACTCTGGTGTAGACACATGAGGTCAGACACGAGCCTGGGGACGACTGGGGTCTCAGGACTGTCCCCTCACTTTTGCCATCACAAGCTTCTGCGCAGAGAAACCATGTCACCAATACAATGAGTGGTGAAGAGCAACCTGATGGGTGTCACCTCAGTCAAAGCACAAGAATGAGGGACACTTTTTCCTGATCCCAGATGGGATGTTGAGTGACCTTCAAAATCAAACCAGAGCAGGGTAAAGGAACCAAGCCCAAAGGCCAGTGCAGGATGGTCAAATGGATTCCTTCTGCCAGCATTGATGCCATGTTTCTTTTCCTTTCCTTGCCCTGTTTTCCCTGGTTTTCCTTTGCCCTCCTCTACTTGTGGCTATTACACAGGGTCTAACTACTTCCCGGCTTAATTGCTTTCAAGCCATTTCTTTCCCACTGTAATATCCCCAGTTGCACAACTTGGAGTGGGAAAGGGAAAACTGTTAGAGTCACGGCCACATCATTGCTGTGCTGTCACACTCCATGGGGTGACTTTACAGTGCATTAGAGGTGTTAATGAATTAAAGATAGAGTTTTAAGACTGTAAGAATCTTACACACTCATTTTATGGATGGAAAAACCACAGCCCATAATGCCAAGGAAAAGAAAACTGGTTTGGTTTTTTTCTTTCTCCAGGATGATCTTTCTTTGCTACTTCTGTTGCTTATTGTTGTTTTTCACTTTCTTTACCACTGAATTTGTCCATCCTGCACCTGCACTGGCCTGAGCAGACCTATCCTGCAGTCAATCATAGTGAGTCACTCAACTCAAAAGGTAAAGAGTTGGGCCTGCATTAGAGGTCAGACATGAGTAAATACTGCTCTGAAGGGGTTTGGATTTAGGCACAGGTAAGTGTTTGTCTTGCTGGAAAGCTGCTTTAATTCATTGTTTTCAGCTAAACAAACTCAAGGGCACAAGCAAGCCACTGACCTGCTGAAGTGCAGGAAATCTCCAGCACATAACAGAGTGCCCAGCACACAAAAGCACAGTAACTCATTCAAGTGCTTAAACGTTGTCAGCTGAAAATTACTATATCATTACACTTTATTATTTAGAGGTCTTGAATGCCCTGTCTAGGAAGATAACCCATTAAATCTCATAACTTCTCATGGGTAAAGCTCAATGCCCAGGTTCTGGATCAAGTCAACAGCCTTTGTGACAAGGGAAGAGAAGGGCACAGAGACAAATACCTTCCCCTGGCACGAGTTACAGGCTATAGTGTTGATCAACCCATGAAATGAGATGAGCAAGTCACCCTCAGCCAAATCAGATCTCTTCAAGCCAGAGGGCAGCTGGCAAAGCCCAATCAAGAGGGAGCTAAAGACACCAGGAATTACCTTGTACTGGAAGGTCCTTCCTGTCTCCTTCTGAGGCTGATCACCTCGCCCTCTTGGAGGGGCTGAGCACCAGGTATGGCATTAGCATCTTGCACCAGTCACCTCTGCCAAGGGATGGTGAGAAATCAGCCACATCACATCCACTCTGCAAGGTTTGCAGATGATACCGAACATGAGCAGCCCTCCAAGGAGGCAGTAGACATTGTTTGACATCTGACATAGAACACTGATTAGCAGGAGATGTAGTGGATTGACATTAACAGTGAAACTCTTTGAGTAGAATGACCAGCAATGCAGTGATATCAAACAGACAGTAAACATCAAAGCTAATTCCAGTTAGTGGGCCCTTACAGAAGAAGTGCCTACAAAGGTTCTTCTCTAGCAATATGGCCTTTGGGAGGCTGATTTCTGGCCTTTACAGGGATTTAATACAAAGCCACACAGTTTTATAAACAGAGGAGTTGGAGCTCATTGCAGAAGCAGGCCCGAATCTGCAGTGGGAGTACAGGTTCCAGCAGCTGCAAGGCAGACATACACCCTGCATTCAAAGCACCACAGACACTAGACCCCACCTGGAGTACTGTGTCCAGCTCTGGAGTCCTCAACACAGGAAGGACATGGACCTGTTGGAACGGGTCCAGTGGAGGGCCATGAAGATGATCAGAGGGATGGAGCACCTCTCCTATGAGGCTGAGAGAGCTGGGGTTGTTCAGCCTGGAGAAGAGAAGGCTCGAGGGAAACCTAATAGCAGCCTCCCAATGTCTGAAGGGAACCTACAGGAGAGATGGTGAGGGACTCTTAGTCAGGAAGAGCAGTGACAGGACAAGGGGTAATGGTTTTAAATTGAAAGGGGAGATTTAGATTAGATTCCAGAAATAAATTCTTTACAGTGAGGGTGGTGAGGCACTGGAACAGGTTGCCCAGAGAAGCTGTGGATTGGGGCATCCCTGGAAGTGTTCAAGGTCAGACTGGATGGGGCTTTGAGCAACCTGGTCTAGCGGGAGGTGTCCCTGTTCATGGCAGGGGGGTTGGAACTAGATGATCTTTAAGGTCCCTTCTAAGTCTAACCATTTGGTGATTCTATGATTTTATGATTAGAAGGAAAGTGGACTGCTGTGATATCAAGTGGGGGTTCATTAAAAAAAAATTAAGAAGTATTTCTGACTGTGTTTTTCACAGACATAAATAAACCAATGTAGTTTCTGTCCAGAAAGAGCAGGAAAAAGCTACCTCGCCTGGATTGCAGCAACTGATTCACCAGCTTTGTCCCTGAAACCAAAGGGCATGTCTGAGATCATCCACCCTCATCCAGACATGAGCTGAACAAGCAGCTGCACTCTCCCATGACACCAGTTCAATGAGGCTCTTCCCGGGTGACAGTCTGGGTTAATTGCACGGGTCAACACCTGAGCTGAGGGCAGCAAACACTGCACAGAACAGCTTTCACGAACACCATCCTGTGGCAAAGGAAATCTATTTCCTTTACCTGAACAAAGGAGATAAACTCCCAGTGAGGCCAATTGATTTCATAGTCCTCAATGCATGTGATGGGCTGGACTGAGAAGTAGGGAGACCAGGAGACCAGATCTCACTGGTTTTCCCAAGCAACACCTGAGGCAACCTGAACAAAGTCAAATCCCAGGGCTGTGCCTGTGCGTTGGGCAGGGAGTGGTGGTGACACTTGGCTGCACTTGGGCACCAACTGCTCTGAACACTGGCTCTCACAGGGAAGCAAACATGCTTCCTGCCTGTGGCTCGGACCAGGATCTCACCATTCCTTGGGGCCACTGGATGCCACTGGTCCCTTGCTGGTTGCCTGGGCCAAACACACATGGCCCCCCCACCAGGTAGGGGCTAACGAAGAAGCAAGCACTGTAGGTCTGCCGCTGAGAGAGAAAGCTGGACTAACCCTGGCTACCCTCCAAAAGCAATGCCTGCCAGGAGGTGAAGATCTTCCTCCAGGAATACGCTAATTATCAGGAGATTTGCCTTTCAAGGCAAATCAGAGCCCTTAATCATCTCCCCAGCCACACTCGACCAAACTCTCACCTCCCACCTCTACCTGCCCTGAAGGTAGATGATCCAACTGTCCTGAGGACCAGCCAGGGAGGAGAAGCAGCCAGGTTGTGAATTACTGCCCAGCTTTGCCTCTCCCCACGAGCGCCTGCACGCCCACAGGAACAAGGGACAGGCGCATTTAACCTCCCCAGAACTAGGCAGCAAAATTGTGATTTTTTCAATGTGGATGAGTCACTTCCAACTGGGTTATTAAGTTATTACATTGTATTATTATATTAACGTCATTGCCATTTTCAGGAGAAGATAAACCTAATTTTAATCTGCTCTTAATTGAAAGCTTATCAAGAGACTAGCTCCATCCCTACGCAGTCAGACAGTTTTTTTCCTTCTCCTTCCCTTCCCCCTCTCCATACGCTGCACTCTTTACGCTGATGAAAAGAAACATCTCTATTCAGTAGAGAAAAAGCAGCTTGGAGTTGATCAGGCCTGTTAACCTACAGTCTGCGCTGTTATCGCAGATCAGACCTTCCCTAACAACAAAAAACTGTTGGGGGCTGTGGTTTGGCTGCCTGTTGCAGTGGTTGTGTTAGCTGTTCATTTTTATGTTATAGGGTACTTGACAGTTTCCATTAGAGGAAGTGAGAATATTAAAGATATTTGAGCAGCTCTGGGAGAAAGTTAAGTATATAATGCGAAGGGACTGTTCAGATTTTAATTACAGATTCCCCCAAAAATCCATAGAAACTCTGATTAAACTCCTAATTACTTTTAAAGAAGTGAATAAGCAGTCAATAAGATGAACAGCAGTCTCTCTCCTTCTTTCTTTTTCTTGTGAGCAAGTTCCACACTGATAGCATGCTGCAGATGTATTATCACAGGCAAGTTAACAGGAGACCAAGAGGGAAACATTTCTCTAAAGATTCCTTTGAAGGAACTTTTTGCGACATCTTCAATACCAAGCCTGGCCCTAAAATAAATCAGGTCTCAGTGGTTTACACTGGCAAAGGATGTGCCCGTAGCCTCCAGCTGTGACTTCATTTTGCAGGATTACTTTGGCTTTTCCAGCAGAGCTCTGCCTCCCCACACAAGTGGTGCTGCCTTTCCGGGGGCTGTGGTGGGGTTTCACTCCTTGTCTAGCCCAGGGAGGTGACGCTCACAGAGATGCAGATCTTGTCCCAGGGGCCTGGAAAAGTCCTCCTGGCTATGGTTTACTAACAGCTTTCCCAAGCATGTCACATAAGCACAGTGAACAACTTCACTTATCCCCTCTGTGTCAGACTACAGAGCTGGCAGCAAGTCTCCCCTGAGAGCACTGGCCTAAGGTCCTAATATTGCCCCAGCTAAAGATGTGGGCACCTCTGTGCTAAGCAGAGCACCAGCCCCCCAGCATAGAGAAATATTCTTATTCTAAGGGGAGCTTTTACCAGGTGGTGAGAAACTTCTTTGTCCCAGAGCTGTGGGCCATGTTTTAGCCCTTTCACCCAGGCCCAGATCTGCAACGCGGATGCACCTGATTATCCAGACTCATCCTGAAAAACAAAACTGGTTTCCCAGCAAGGTATTTTAATTGCCTCCTCAGAAGTTGCTCAAACGTTATGGATTTGCAAAGAAACTTCTTTCTTCTGAGCTTAGCTGAGACCCACAGGCAACTACAACCCATGCTCCTCACCCCCATGAGCGTTACCTCTCTCTTTCATGGCAGCTTCTGGCTCTCACTCAGCCAGAGCTTTGCTGCAGGTGCGCCAGAGCAGGACAAGCCCTGCTCGCTCTCTCCAGGCACAAGAGTGTTAAGAAGAGTTAAAAAGCAATACCTCCCCTAAAGTAATTCAAAGTCTGAAGGTGGGACCCGCTCTGAGCTGGTGCACAGCAGCAACACATGCTGAGCAAGCGGTGACTGTTCCCAGGGCACAACCATGCTTCATCTTCCTGTCTTCTCTTCAAGCCATTATTGTTTATTTTGCTGTCCCCAATGCCTGTAACTTTAACCCTGCAAATAGCTTTAATTTCCCCATCTCAGGAAGGAGAATGGGAGTGCTTCTGGGGGTCAGCTGTGCCTGTATTCGAGGGCTCTCATTCTCCATCGGTAAATATCACCACACACTCTACTTCTTGCCTGACTTTTTTTACATTTTCCCCACAGAGAAGACAGCTACCAAACCCCTCCTCCCACACAATTGCCAGTGATTTTCTAGCTAAAGCACAGGACTGGGAAGCAGCTGCCCAGCTGTTGATGGGCACCCATCTCCCCCCATGCCTGCCTCAGCGCCAACGCAGTTTATATTCCTTGACGTGGCCAGAACTGCCTTCACTTTATCTGACCACCCAGGTCCCACAACTTTATCTTTCACAAACCTTTTAGCATAGTCCCCAGATCTGGAAAGACCTTAACCAGAGAACGCAGATGACCTCTGGTAAAATTGTTAGTTCAAGATGGCTAAAGTCATCTTGTGCAGTGGGTACAGCGCCTGATAGAATTGGGCTCAATGCTGGCTGGGAGCTCTCAAGGCTTTTGCCATAGAAATAATTTTGACACAGAAAACACAGATAAAATAGTAAGGCTACAGGTTATGGACATTCAAAGCCTGATTTGGTTTGTTGGAAGAAAGCTGCAGTGGGTTCTTCTAGGGGACGAAAAAATCTCAAGAACAAACTTTTGTATCAGGAAGGGAAGGAGATTTTGCAGTGTGTTGGAGAGATCGGTTAATTCCTGAGCCTTGAGCCAAGGGGACAGAGGATAGAGATAGAGGCTTGGAAAGGGAAGGAGGGAAGGAGTTTGCTCCGCAACCAAAGCTGTGTAATAAGCCATATGTGGCTTCCAGTGACAGTGTGAAAATTTACAGTATAATAAAGATATATATGGCCATTTGGAACAAGCTATTTCTAACATAAAACGACTCTGTATATTGATTGCCCAAGGAATTTGTACAGAACCTTATTTCCAGACATATAACTCAGCATATTATTTACTCACCATAAAAGCTGGATAAATGGCCAGGCTCCAGGAGGGTGTGAGGCAATGGTAGTTGTTTGTTGACAGATGAATGGAAGGAGGTTTGAGTGTGACAGAGAATGCCGGGATACTGGGACCTACACCACCCAGCCAGCAGCTTCCACAAGTCACTGTTATGTATACAGCAGGTGTATCTGCTTGCTCTTTAAAATGGTGATGCCACTTCACAGCCTTCTTAAGAAGGCAGGAGCCCAACATATGGGAAAAATACGATTTCTCCTCTGGAGCAGCACTGAGAAAAGAGGAGTCCGAGGCCAACAAGTCAAAAAAAACAGAAGAGGCTGAAGCAGAGCAGGCTCTTGTACAGCAGCATGTGAGCGCTCACTTGAGGCCCCCAAGCACGGGTGCCTAGCTGCATCCCACATCAGTCGCTTAGTGGTGAGTGAGAGATGACAGCCATAGTTCAGCCCCTGCCTTGTTTCCCATGAGCCAGACCTGAGGCAGATCTCCTTCAGCAATACTGAGAGCTACCGGCTCATTTCCAGCCGGATGGAAGTGCCTGGAATGGCATTCTATGGAGTTCAGAGAGCCAGCCCTTCCAGATCCCTGTTTCTCTTCCCAAGAGACCCCTAGGCATATCGGTGTCCAAAGGGAAAGGGCTTTGCAGGCTTCCTTGTCTCACAAGCAGACCATAAACTTCAAAGCATTTCTTAGGGAATGTGGTAGACACATCAAGTGGGAATTTTATTCCAAAGCAAACAAGACTTGAAGGAAGAAAGAGTTTGACATTGAGGGAAGGAATAGAATAATATCTTTTGGTGTCCCAGCAGATAAGCAAACAGTAGGCCCACCCCAGAGATGGGAAATTCTGCAAAGTTCAGCAGCTCTACTGCCATCATATTTTGACTATTGATAGTTTTGCTTCAACCCATAAAACAGGTGAACAAGCAACACAGTAATCTTGAGTATTCTCCTCCCCATCTCTTTGCCTTTATCACTCCATCACGATGCCACATGTAGGTGATACCAAGTACAGACTGAGTTCCTTCAGGCAGGGACCGCATCGTTTCCATATTGTTCAGTGTCCAGACTATCATAGCAGTTACGTACAGAGACACAAAGGACTTGTCAGGCAGGTGAGGGGGTCCTGACTCATGACTTCAGCTCATCAGCAAGTTGCTCTAATAATGAAAATAAAAACTCGTTTGCATTAGGCTGTGAAAGTGTTGTAAAACTGGGTTTATGTTCAGCATGAAGCCATGCCACCGCAGCAGGCCAGAGTATCAAACAGCCTGAATATTCTTGTACTTCTGCTGCCACCTAAAGGAAATTTTTCGAAAATGTTCTGAAATATCCTGGAATAAACATTTATGTTTCCAAGCTAGGGTGGTCTTTCAGCTGAAGAAAAATCCATTTGGAACAAGCAATATTACAAGCAGGGTATTTGTGTCTCCAGGAATCAGCTCCAATGTTTCGGCAGATTTCCAGCACAACCATGATTCTGCTGCCAGTACTGTGAGGACTCCAGCTGTGACCATCTTGATGGCCATGGTCTAAAGCTACAGACGAGAGAAGGTTTGTAGACAGGAGCAGTATTTTTCATTACATGAGCTGACCTAAATAGAAAACCAAAACAGCTTTAGGGTCATAAAAATATCTTCTTCAAATCATTTAGGGCTCAACACAAATACTACCACCAGTTCTTGTTTAATGGCTCCCTCTGAAACAGTTTTCCTCAAGGCACCTGATTCCTATGTTTGAATTCTCCCCATTATTCAAGGGAGACACTGAGTCCTTCAGTGGTTTTGAAGAGATGGTGACCAGGTCAGGCCAGCTTTAGAAACCTGGCACCATATCCCTTTTAGGCCAAGTGTTCCTGATGTTGGCTGCCTATGCAGCTCACTTGGATTAATCCATTTCTTTTGGATTTGTTTGCCAGAATTGGGCATACTCCAATGGGGCTGGTGGTAGCTGGGCAAAGGGGACATTTCTAAAAGGAAATGTTCCCATATTGTGCATAAAATAGCAATAACTTTGTTCAAGCTTCTACGCTGAATAAATGCCCAACAGCAGAAGTTCTGTACAGTCAGCACTAGTGAGCCTAGGGAAATATTAAATTGCCTCGTAAACTGGAAGCCAAGTGGAAGTATTACTTAAATGCTCAAAAAGTATAATTTGCTGCTGCAGATCGACAAATTGCCTTATTAAATAGAGGGAACATTACTACATGAGTTATGAAATTGGCTTTACAACTTTAACTATGGAGTTCACATTTTAATAACCTTCTGCTTAAGGGGTAAGAGAATGTAGCCTATTTAGTTTTCTGCCATGTATGTGCATGAGGGCATGCATGGAAAAATGTGCATATGACATTCAGAGGGCTTGAGTAGAGAAATTTCATGAAATGTATCACAGGGTAGGAGCACTTCTCACAAATGGGACAATACCACCCACTCAGGACACAGGTGAAACCTCTCCGGTCCAGGATGATTAAGTAGATACTTCCAGATATCCCCATACAAAATTGCATGTTTGTCAAGAACAGGCAGTGGTGCATAAGCTTCAGTGCACAGTATACTCTGATGTATCATTCCATGACATGAATATCTAGCAAACTTATTACCTTCCCTACGTATTTACTTTTGGGGATGAGTGAACACTGTGTTGTCCTTATTTCACAGCGAGTTAAGCTGAAATGCATATGCATTAAGCAATTTGCTCCAAAGTATCACATTGTTATGTGTCATTGGATGATAGCTGCTGTTTCCTGGTGTTAGTGAGGAAGCCATTTGACTCCCAGACTGTCTTGCCTGAACAGTCTTGTCAGGAGATGTGATTTCTACATATGCTTTCCTTCTCCCCATGTTCCACAGAAAATGCATCTACCCAATTTGGTCTAATACTTTCCCGTTTATCCTCACTAGGGAATTTTAGCTTCTCTTGAAAGTGGTAGCAGAAGCTATCTAGGGCACCAGGCATAGATGAATATGACATTTTAATTAAGTGTTCTGAAACTGCTGAGGAATTGGGAATGGAAGACAATATGTATGATTTTGAAAAAGAGAATGAAATAAAGAAAATAATCCTTTCAAAAAGGATCATCTCCTTGTGATGCCTGTCTTGCTTTCCCTCCCAGACTGCACCTCACATTCAGCTAATATTCCTACAAATCCTCAAAACAGAGGCAGCACAGGAACGCTGACATGCTCTACTCCAAGGCACTGTGCATCATTAACTCCACAGCCAACAGTTCTCATGACTGACATCAGAACATACTTGATATCAGAAGGTGGAAACCAACAGGGAAATCAGAATGATAGAATTTTATCTTACCATTTTATTCTCCAAATACTCAAACTGGAAAGTTGGTTTTTTTCTCCAATACTCAGGAGCATGTACTTTCAGCTAGTTGCAATGGGTGGCATCCACATCTCTCTCCAGCCGCCCTGAACAGAACACAAGAATTCCAGAGCCTTTAAGTATAGAGGCAGTCAAGTAACTCCCACTAAATATCTCTGCAAGTGTGACCACAGGTGTGGGACACATCTCACCTACCTTAAGCCATCCAGAAGGGACACCTGTAGTCTAACCTACTCATTGAGATGGTTCCTCTAGTCACTGGCAGGCAATTCAACTGCACATCTCCAACCCTTTCCTTAGGAAGAGATGAAGTCTTCTCAGCCTACATTTAGATGGGCTGCAGGCAGGGGAGAGGACCCCTGTCCCAGAAGATTCAGTTGGCTGTGTGCCAAAGTCCTGCTGAAACTCAGAACACTTCCCACCTCTGCTTTTGTCTTTTCCAGCAAGACAATGTAAACATACACATTAATAATCAAGCATAGAAAATAACACACACATTCCCCTCTGAGATAGGAGCGTGCATTTCATATTCTAGCCATCCAAAATGTGTCCCTGAAGCCTTGGGGTAGCATTTACCTCCCAGCCGACTAAAATTAATTTTGCTTGTCACATCTCATGAAACAGCGTCTCTAATACTTTATTCCAGACACTGTGTTCTTACCTACGCCTATTAATTTTTGTACTGGTATCCAGGAAAAAAGGCAATCAGGCTTGCTTGGCCCACTTTGGTTCTGAAAACAAAAGAATCCCAGAGTTCTCAGTGCCATTCTCCTCTCCAAAGCAAAAGTCCTTACTGCTCTTGTTGTTATGGCATAACCATAACTACTCCACTATGATGCCTTTATGTCTTACTTGTCTCGGTCCCTTCCACTTTGGTGTTTCAAAATTCCAGCAACAAAGCACAGCAATACTAGGCACAAGACGAGCTATGCCCATGCCAGTGCTTGTAGGGCCTTAAAAACACATCTGTAGCTTCTGTGCATCAGAAAGATGGAGTCACACTGGCACAAGTTTTTTGCCATTAAAAAAAGACATAATTGTTCCTCAAGACCTTTGCCCCCCTGAATAACCTCACACTGTTTCAGCTATCTATCTGGCCTTTCTTGGGTCTTCAATGGAAAGTCATCCTGCTGCATCGCTTATCATCATTATTGCCACAGACAAAAAGGCAAGACAGGAAGTCGGGTGACAGGTCAAGGACATGGAGAGCACTTCATTTTATCTCGGCAATGTGAAGGAGAAAGGATTTTTAGTTCCACTCTGTTAACATGTTGCCTGTAGAGATGTTCCCTTCCTGTTAGCAGTCCTGTGTCCGTCTGAAGAGTTTCTGCATTGCATGTGGAGATAAGCCAATGTATTGATCAGTTCTCTACATAGGATTAGGAGAAAGTTCATCTGTGGTCTTTATTCTCTTTTTCGCACAGTTTGCTGTGAAGAGCCTGAAGACAGCAGTGGGAATGATATTGACCTGGATGAGGGCCTCTTTGCCAGTTACCCATCGTTAGTGCCCCCAGGCCACACTGCAGGGTGTAGGTCCCCAGCCTGCATGCCAGTGAAGGAGGGTTGTGGTTCACAGGGGGTGACTGCATCTGTTCTGACATGGGCACAGGCTGAGGACAGATATGGGATGAAACTTTCCTTGGATTTGTTCCTGATACTGGAGCAAAAGAAACTGCACACATACATTACCTTGCTTCATAGGCTTATCCAGCTGGGGACTGGTTACAGCTATCTAACACCAATCTTGCACATGTAATAAATGGCATAAAATATAAAAAAGATCCACGAAGTAGAACAGACTACCATGAGTATTCATGCTTGCTTTGAGAGAGCCTGATCTACAGAACACTCTAGTATCCTCCATGATCCATTTCCATCCGTCATGAATTTCCTGAGTTCTCCCCAGCTTTAGTGCAACACTGGGATAGCTTCAGATTTTTTTAAAACTTACACATTTAAAATTTGAAAAGTGCCCATGCAGGGAGACCCAGTGTTAATTTCCACAAGCCTTAGAGCACACAGTCAAATCCACCCCTCTGCTTCCACTGAGTCCACTGGACTCTCTGCAGATGTAAGCCCAAAAATGAGACATAATGTCCCTACTAGTACTCCCAGGGGGGACATCTTTCTTATCGGCAGGTGGGAGACACCTGCGTGGACCCGTGTGCCACACTTCATTGTGGCAAATGCCAAACAGGCCTAACAAGAGACAAAGTTAGTACCTGAAATAACAACAGGCCACAGAAAAGGAAGAGAACTGTGCTGTGTAAGGGGGGCCTTTGGAGCATCAGGGGAGAGACAGTTTGGGGAGCAGAGAAACACAGGCTTTGCCCCAGATACTCTCTCACATGCAACTCTGGGCACTCTGTAAAATTACTGTTTCACCTGCTGTGAGCTCAGTGCTAACTACAGGTGTCTAGACTAGGAGCAAAACCCAAGGCATTAGAGGCCGATGTGTTTAGGCCAGAAGGTAAAGAGGAGTACAAGCAATAAAGAGAATTGTATTAAAGATACGAACTACCTAGCAAGGGGACTAGAAGACCTATAAAACAAGGCAAAGTGAGTTAGGAGGATTATTAAGGAACCAGAAAGAGATATTGAGTACCAGGTTTACAGAAAGGTTCCCAGGAAGCATAATGCACTGTGGACAAGTCTATACCAGACAGAAAGTAAACAAGACGATTACTCCGGTAAAAATGGTCGGGGTGAACTGGAGTCAGCAGGTGATGAAATGGGGGAATTTATGAAGCGATTCTTTTTCCTCCTGCCTCTTTGCAGGGAAGGGAGGACCCAATGCCATGACAGGGAGTATATCTCTGGGAAGGAAAGGAATAGATAATGTGCAGATAGCCACAAAAGTGGTCCTGGGAAATATAGGACATTGTCCATTGCCGGATACATGAAACACCCAGTAAAAAGAGAAAACACACCTAAGAGCTGTGCAGGAAATGAAGGTAGCAGACAGAAAGCATCAGGTCTAAGGAAGCTATTTTAAAACATCTGGCAGTGCTAGCAAAGGAACCCAATGGAAGACTTATTTTGATTAGTTTTGGAAGATTGTTACTGTGTTAGCACAGTGCTGAGATACCTAAGCAGGATCAGGGCAACAGGCAGGCAAGCAGATGTCCTGCCAGCCCCAGGACCATGAGACTGGTGCAGTTGCCTGTGAAGCCCCATTTCATCAGGCTCCGTAAAGCTCCAAGGTACGGTTGATCCATCCGCACACAGGAAGAAAAGCAGATCCAGAGCACAGAGGAATTTGGCACTTTGCTTGTAACATTACCTTAAGGTAGACTTGGACAAATCAGTAAAATCTCCTCCCCCTATTTCATGAAAATATCCAAGTAGGAAAAAATTATGTGCTTTATACATAAAGCCTCATAGCAGGAGAGTAAGGAGGCCCATGCCATAGCCTCTGGTCAGGACTCTGAGGATCTGCCATTAGTTCTGCCCATGAGCCAGAGCAGACACTGGGGATTCACTGCACTTGCTGCTTTCCATTCACAGCAAGAAACAAGACTGTGAAGGTGAGAGGGGAGAAACTGAGGCACAAACGGATGCTTGGCCTCTTCCTTCACATAAGAAGTCTGTGGCACAACTGGCAATTCCTTGTAGATCAGTAACAACTCCAATCAAGCCAGTGCAATTGCTAGAATTAAAAAGGAACCTGATCGTTCCAACTAGATCTATTGACTTCCACATTAGCCCTCAAAAATCCATATTCCAGGCTGAAGGCAGATTTGCGGGCAAACAGACAAAGTACAGGAAATAGCTATATTTCACCCCTTCCTTAAACTCAGGATGCTGGGTGGGAAGCAACAGGCACTGGGGAGCAATAATACTAAAACACCAGACTATTTGCAAAGGAAAATAACAGCCCCTCATCACGCCTGCTGCTACAAATGCTTCTGTGTGGGGTGAGTCCTACTGAGCAACTCCACCCTCATAAAAGTGTCCAGAAAGGAAGAAGTGCAAATATTGTAAGGCCTGATTCCCCCAATACTTTATACCTTATCTCACATAATGGCTGTATTCCCACAGACACACACACAAGATTTTTCCTTAGAAACAAGGCAGAATTGTTTCCCAGATCAATTCTAAAATGTCAGTAGTCCCATGATTACTAAAAGCAGGGGGTGCACTTTCAGATCTATATGATCAGCTAGGGAATAAATGCCCAATGCTGTCATGTCTATTTGGTAGTTGGTTCACTTCTCATGACCCACAGTTAGCTCTTAATTAGTCCTTAACTAGTCACTAGTGGCAGTGATTAATAAGGTGAATTGCCACTCAGGAGACCTAATTTCCCTCCTGCTTCTTCTGTTGTGTCTGTATGGACAGGAAATTCTTTATAGTAAGGACTGTGTGGAGTGTGTCCACCTATTTTCAGGTTTTATACCTATTTCCATGGCAATGCTGTTCAGGCTCAGTTCTCCAGTCCAAATGAATATTTTACATTACATCTCCCGTAAGCATTAGCTCAAGGGACTGTATATGGCAAATTTACAACTCTTTCAATTTATCTACAGGAAGATAAGGAACATGAATGCTTGTAAATAACAGGTTTGAGGATATAAATCATCCTTCTGCTTCCATCCGTCTGTCCCAGAGACTCTGAAGCTAAAAACGTACAGTTCATTATCACATAGTTGTTACTCAGCCAAGTTTCAAATGGTGTTAATATGCATCTTCATGTACCAGTGACAGGCGAGGTTGATCAGTTCAGCCCTGAGCTGTGCATGGCAGAAGTGGTACTGCTGGCTGGTAAAGGGCCTTTGCAGGTCCTGCAGGTGCTTGGGATGGCCTCCTCTGCTGAGCTGCTCCCCTCAGTTCAAGAGATCTGCACATAAGGGGAAGAGACACTCAGTTTAAACCAAAGCCAGTACAGGACTCAGAATGAAGCTATTGTCCTGCCTTTTCTTCTGAGCCCTCCAGAGACAGGACCTTTCCCAAGGGGTAAGACGAAGCCCCTGGACAGAGATCACTGGCACAAGAGGTCAGAGGGATCCAAAACAAGAAGATCCGCGTTGAGCTGTACCACAAGTTTCCATCCGAGCACAGACGTGCCCTTCTCTGCTCCCCCTTTTGTGGCGATGGCTGCACAACTTTCACCTCCTTCCCAGATGCACTGAGGCTTAGCGTATTGATTTGTGTCGGGAAGGGGGCAGAGCAGACACCGTTAGAAGAGCAAAGCAGCGTCTAGCAGGCGCGGGTAACCAGCTGAGTGATGGGTGCTACAGGAACACTGGCAAGTAAATAATAAATCTGTCTCGCATGAGATGCATGTTGCACAGCAACTAATTCCTTCCCCTCCACACAGATGCTGCTGAAGTACGGTGGCTGGCTACGTGCTCAGCCACGGCCTGCCCCTGAACATGGGATAGCAACGCGGAGCCCCACCGCACTATCTTGACTTTGAAGAATATTATAGTAGCTTTAAAGCTCTCAGACATTAAGAGAACATTACTCACTGTCTCCTCGGAGCTGATGGAGTCCTTGCCCTACGTGTTCTCCATTTAACAAATGTCACTGATTGTTTTACAACACACTCCGCCGAGGAACAGGGGAATCTTTCAATTCAAACAGAACTGTAATAGATTTAAACAGCCAGGAGCGCTTCACGTTCGCTTGGGAGCAAAGAGGTTCTGCAGGCTAAGGTCAGAGTAACAAGCCCTGAGAGAAATTGCCCCAAACAGAAGGACTTTACGCTAGCAAACCCTGCTCATCACTTGCAGCCCATTACAGGTGGCTGCACAGCAGGCCCAGCAGTAAGGCTGAGATGTGTCCAAAATCATGCATGAAGTCTGTAACAGGATTAGAACTCACATGCTCCAGCTGCTGCCCAGCTGAGCAGCACCATATGTGATGAGCCCTGGATATCACAGTCAGGGCCCCGAGGTGTCCAAGGAGGGAGGAGAGGCCAGCACAGAGCTGAGAGGGAACTTCCCGTGCGGGCAGCATCGGCTAAACCATGCTGCTGTTTCAACTTCCATGCAGTGGGATATTGAGTTGACATCAAATGATCATTTCAAGCAAATATAAATGTTTCCCCTATGTTAACCCAGGGGATAACGTGAAAGTCTACAAATTTAGTCAATGGTAACCATGAACCTACATCCCAATAACCTTGCAAAGGACAGTTAATAATTGTACTCCTTTTAATACAGAGAAAATGCTATATCATAGTTTAGTTTTTTTCTTAAAATCTGAACTCAACAAGGATAAAACTGCAAATCTACAGTATCATAAAAACTTCCATTCCTAGTGCACAATGGATTTAATATCATTATCTAGAGACAGTATATGTTCCTATTCTTCTGCAATCATCCATTCCTCGTCTATGGTTAATTACTTCATATGAGAGATGTTTGAAAATTATTTCCCCCATGTGGAAAACTTGGATGAAAATGAGAACATTCTAGTTTGGAATCAAAATTCTCAGCAGAAAACTGCTGGGTTTTTTTCATTATTTTTTTCTCAACTGCACAAAGCACTGTATTAAAAGTTTTGAGTTTTGGTTTTCTGTGGATAAATATCAGCTCTCAGCTTTTTCAAAGACATCAGATGCCCTCCATAAGTTGCTTTTTGCTGTGTCAAAACTAAAAATTTCTTGGCATTAGGTGTAACCACGCACTGCACCAGTCTCACAAATATCCGAAAGGACTCAGTATCACTGACACTTTTTTTTAATGCTCTGACACTATGCCTTGCATCAATACCCTGGGTAGTGCTCACCAGAACAAGCCCCACTGAGGGGAGGTGAATTTGCAGAATCAGACCCAAGAACAAGGGTACATGATATTTTTGAACCCATCTCCTTGTTCCTTTAGGATTGTGCCAGCGGGAGTTTGGCAGTTCTCAGTGGTGGTTTCTGGAGGCAGAGTGATTCTCTGCAACCACAGCTGGAACAGACTTTTTCACCTTTTACCCTAGGACCAAACAACCTTCCCCAGGGCCTCGTCAGAGCCATCCATTTGTGAAATGGCTGTGCAAAAGGGGCACAAAAGGCAGTAGGAACTTGGATGCTATTCCAGCCTTAATGTAATAACAGAGGTGCTGCTCAGGAGAGATGTACTCTGTGTCCCTCAGCCCCTCCAAGATCCCAATTAATACGATTCCATTAACTTCAAAAGGTGTGCTAAGTAGTAATGCTCTGGGCCATTAATTCCAACAACGTCAGCATGCTCTTGCTATGACATTTGCCTTAATTAGTACTATAACCCACTACTTGACTGCTAGCTTTGCAGGTAATAATTCATACACAAGTCCCCCATAAACAGAACTTGGGTGCTTTCTGCTAGAAATTGCACATATTGGTACATACTAAAAAATGCCACAGGGACACGGGATTTAAAATGTTGTAAGATAAAAGAAAGGGGTTTAAAAAGATGTTGCTGGAGCTACTGTAACTCTTTGAGCCCCAGTTACCCCCTATGGGTCTTTTAGGCTTAAAAACTGCCAGTTTATAACGTTCTTCATAGATCCACCAAAAAGTAATAGACTGGAGAAAGTGTCTCTGGATGGCATTAGCCTGTAGCAAACCCTAGGCATCTTGTAAAATCTTGACATGGGATACAGTCAGCTGACAAAGGATTTGGTCCCTTGAAAATTCAGCCAAGCAGAGGGACCTGGACAAGCTTCAGAAGTGAGCCCATGTGAACGTCATGAGGTTCAAGAAGGCCAAGTGCAGGGTCGTACACCTGAGTCAGGGCAGCTCCCAGTATCAATACAAGCTGGACAATGAAGGGATTGAGAGCAGCTCTGCCAAGAAGGACTTGGGGGTACTGGTGGATGAAAAGCTGGACATGAGCTGACAATGGGTGCTTGCAACCCAGAGGGCAAACCATATCATGGGCTGCATTAGAAAAAGCATGACCAGCAGGTCGAGGGAAGTGGTTCTGCCACTCTATTTTGGTGAGACCCTACCTGGAGTACTACGTCCAGCCCTGGAGCCCTCAGCACAGGAAAGCCATGGACCTGTTGGAGTGAGTCCAAAGAAGGTCCGCATAAATGATCAGAGGGCTGAAGCACCTCTCCTATGAGGACAGTCTGAGACAGTTGGGGTTGTTCAGCCTGGAGGAGGCTCCAGGGAGACCTTATTGTGGCCTTTCAGTACTTTAAGTAAGAAAGATGGGGACGAACTTTTTAGCAGGGCTTGTTCCAATAGGACAAGGGGAAATGGCTTTAAACTAAAAGAGGGAAGATTTAGACTACATAGAAGGAAGACATTCTTTACAGGGAGGGTGATGAAACAGTGGAACAGGTTGCCCAGAGAGGTGGGCATCCCTGGAAAATGGGGCAGAGATGCCCCATCCTTGGAAAAATTTAAGGCCAGGCTGGACAGGGCTCTGAGCAACCTGATCTAGTGGAAGTTGACCCTGCTCATTGTAGGGGCGTTGCACTAGATGAGCTTTTAAGGTGCCTTCCAACCCAAACTATTCTACAATTCCATGAAAATGAGAAGCAAGGTTCTCATCCACCCTGAAAACAGCCCCTGCTGCCAGAAATCAGTATGACATGTGTGGCTTAGTTTCTGCCTCAGTGGTAGCAAGGTTGTCCTTGGGGAGGCAACCGTTGGAGGGTATTTACAATTTAGAGTGGGTAAAGGACATATATTCTGCGAAGACATATACCCGGGAAGAGGAAAAATAGAAACAGCCCCAACTTTCCCGTAACCTCTTAGTCTTTGCTGTAATTTATACCAAAGTCTTATGGAAGGGAAATAGGGACAAACAGGACCCAGAAAGATCACTGTAATAAGAAATAGGAGACAACCACTGACACACAAGGAAACAAGCAGCCCAGGCCTGTCCAGCCACCAGGCACCCACGTGGAAGGTCTTCCCACTCATCACAGCAGCAGCAGCAGCCAGAACTCTCACCTTAGGACCAAAACAAAAGCAACCTTCAAAGGCCAAAGGATCAGGATATTTAACTTCATGTTAGGATCCTTTACAGATCTGAGCTTATTTCACTTTCCCCCACACCTTCTAAAACTTGAGAAGTGCTAAGTACTGAAAACAGTCAGCAAAGCAAATGCCAATCTATGTGGTGTTTTCTGAAAGAGCCAACTGCAAGTAACTCCAGATGAGTTGCTGATGATGCCCGGTAACAGCCAAGCTCTTGAGATCAATACATTTTGGCCAGAAGTCTTCCAAGGTCAAGTCTCCCAAAAACATGCAGTTTTGCTAAAGGGCCAGATCTCCAGCAAGGCATGCTGGAAAGGTATCAACAGAAGAGGGTAATGATGCTAGTTGGTATGGGCCAAAGAGTCATGCAGAAAGATGTGGGCTGATGAAAGGACACTGAATATTGAATAAAGACAGAAAATGTAACCAAAGGTGTTATCTCCTTCAAAGAGAAAGATTGGCTCCAGAAAGCAACCAAGATTCGGATCCATAGTGTGTCTTCTAAATGTTATCTCATTCTCCACCTAGACACGACAAACGGATGTTCCTGGTAACAACCCCGCTTGTAGCTAAATGAGATAACATAGATGGCTGGGAGATGCCAAAAGTATTGTTCCCAGACCACTCACTCCTTGTTTTTCCAGCTAAGACTGCCAAGAAGAGAGGCATTGACTGCCACTTAGAATTTCTGAAGGCAACACTACTCCAGAAAGAATTCAGATGAGATCAAACCACTCATTTCCCCCAGGACTTCATTTTCATCATCAGGGAAGAAAATGTAATACATCCCTGCAGGCCTTTGACACTGAAGTCTGAAGACCTCAGTCTGATCTCTATTATACTTATGTAAATCAAGGCCTGCTTGTGCCACAGTGTCAGTGACATTTCACCACTGCTAAGTACTAATAAGGCCACAGGTATCTATCACCTTCTGTGATATGCATTCTGAAAGGAGATGGAAGAGGATAATTCAATGCCCTTTCTGTTACGTGTGTGATGTGGCTAATTGCTAAAAGAAAGGAAGAAAAAGTCCTGAAGTCAAAGAGAAGATCTGTGCTGGTGCAGTAACCGGAGCAGATCTCCCCCGTTACCAGACCAGGACAAATGACTGGGAGAAGACGTTAATTGACATGAGAAAGGGCATCTCCCACCTCCTTGCCACAGCATTTGGATTTCACAAGTTACCAGCAGAGTCTCCTGCTTTCCCTCCAGCTTCATGACCCATGAATGACATGAAGGCAATTTAGCAATGTCTGGAGTCTGTGTCTGTCAGCAATCCTGCACTCCCCCACCCATAGCACACAACCCCAATGCATGAGCTTAAAGGTCCCAGGGTGTTCAGAGTGGACAGCATCTACTCCACCACACTGACACCCTCCCCATGCCGGTATCCTTCCCCTTCCCAACAAGAACTCTGAGAGCCTCTGTGATTCTGGTCATTCTCCAGCTTCCTGTTAGAACCATACTGAGGAACAGCCCAGGAAAAAGTACCTGTTTGAACCAAGCTGAGTGTGATGTTTTGAGGGAGCAATCACCAAGGGATCAGTCATAGACATCCATTCCTACAAATGCAGCCATAAGCAGTTGCTCTCAGTAGATCTGAAAAGCAATACGAGACAGCAGCCATCAGCAGGTTAAATGAAAAATAAGAAAAAGACATGGGCATAATCCAAATTATCCAAATTATTCCTCCAGTCCCAGTGTGTTCAGTGCTAGAAATAGCTCAGACTGAGGTTCAAGTCACACGATTTCCAAACAGCTCCCTGACCCCTCACACTTCAGGAAGGCTGAAACTGGCTTTTGTGGCTTAACTCTTATTGCCAAAGAGTTTTTTTCTCAGGGGCTGGTCCAAGTCTGTGGACTGTGCAGCTTGCAGGATCTAAAAGCTGCTACAAACTGCCCTACCTCCCCTTCAAAGGGTGACTCCCATTTCCCAGCAAGGCAGACCATTTAATGCCACTCATGCTTAAAGTGAAAAGGTTGTGCAGTTTTTTTAAAGTTCTCCTTCTACTATCTTCCACTGAAGAGAGGAGAAAAGCAGGAGCATGTGAAGAGCCTCTAGCTCTCCTCATTTAATGTGGGACTGAAGGGCAGACAGGCATCTCAGCACCCTCAGTGGGTCAGATTTCTGATGGTTGGTTAGAAGAACCTGCAGCAAATGTCTATTCAAGCTTAATAACAGCTCCTGGTCAAAACCACCCATAAGCATCAGGACATTCAGCCTGGATTCTGATGAGAGTGGCAACGGCCCAACTATACAATTTTCCACATTACTCTGGAAACACCCTATCTGCTGAGAAGAGTCACTAAACAGAAGTGCCACTTGTTTCAGACACACATAGCTGGCTCTGGAAGATGTCAGCTCTCATATAAATTAGTCACTATAAAATGGAGAACCCAACACTGGAAAAAAAAAAAGGAGGAAATAATATGAGAGGCTTTTCTTGGTTCATGACTGGAACAGCTACTGTCATTTAAATTTTATTAGGAAAGATTAAAAGGAGCCTTGGAGTGAAGCTGCTGTGATGAAGTGGTCCCAGGGTCTCTATAACTGTGATTGGCACCATACTGATGTGTCAGCCTGACAAAGTTATGATAGTTATTACGCTGGCCCTAAAAGAGACCTTTCAGCCTGAGGCAAAATAATAAAAAATGGGGAAGAAATCTCTAGAACACAGGAAAACTCAATCCAATTGGGCACAGAGATAGACATTTACTTCAGCATTATTTTATTTTTGGAGGTAACAGTAGAGTAGACAGTCAATATTGCCAAATCTGTACACGGATGGCTCCTCTCATAGATGTTTTTGTAGTCTGGCCTGTAGGTGAGGCTTGGTGCATGGCCAATCCCTGCCTGCCCTCCCCGATGGAAGTGGGGTCACCAGGGCACAGGAGGGAGCAGGCTGAGAAGCCTCTCATCAGTTCAGGACAGCATCTGCCTTGCTCATACTGGCAGGTTCTGACCCTGCAAAAGGCTCTGCGAATCAGGCTTAGCACTCGCTAAGCAGGGCTTCTGGTTTTATACCCATCTTCACCCCCAGCATAGGTAAGGAAGCAATAAAGGGTGCTTGGGCTTGTGTCACCGCTCAGAACCGCTCTGGAGAGAGCTGTCACAAATGCCTGTCCCCATGTCACCAGCCCTCACAGTGCTGCTGTAAAAATCTCCGTTTCTGCAGGCTGCTGCCTTTAAAAGCTCCGCCTGCCCTAAAGATACCTTTTGATGCATGCAACCTACTCACTGACCGCATTACACCACACGTGCCAGCGTTATCTCCAGCCCCAAGAGACACTGCTTGCATAAGCACAGCTAACAAACAGAGGCATAACGAGTCCTTCTCGCTACCCCAAAGTTGAAGGTGAGATGCCTTTTTAATAATAGGGTATTTGGAAGGATTTATAGGCTCTGGTTGTCTCAATACACAAATGACAGCATCAATCGGAGCCAGACAGCCGAGGAGGAAAGCAATATACCTGCTAGGTGAGGGGAATGTTGATGTAAGGCACAGGCAGCAGGGGCTCCAGCTGGCAGGAACTGAGGTTTGTGCCTGCACCTTCCCACCTGGCAAGAGGTGTGGCAGCTAGCAGTAAATATGAAAGAAAAACTTCATTCTCCATCCCAAGCATGTTTGGCTTGTGTTTTAGGACAGACAAAGCCCCTCTGGTTCCAACTCTTCCTGTCTCAGAGACTCTCTACCTGCTGCTTACATAGAATCAGAGCACCTCACAGGAAAAAGCAGAGGCTTCTACCAGGTTTTTTGTTCCCCACAGCCCCTCACTGCTGCAGAGGGGGTAGATGAAGATTGCAGATCATTGCTAACCGAAAGCTCTGTGATTCCTCCACCAATTTAAAGGCCAAACACACAAGGCAAAATTGATCTATTTTCTTCTTCAGAGGTTGGAAAAACAGAGGTAGTCGATTTGCAATAGCTGCATTCTTTAAAGACATGTTGAGGAAAGAACAGTACTTTAAGGCAACCAAAGATAGGCAAGCAGATGATAATCCTGTGTTGCAGTAAGCACATCCTGAACAATATTGCATGTGAACTCAGACAGTCTGGGGCACTAGGTTATCTGGCAGTGGAGACAACTGGCAATCCACAGTACATCTGCACTGGTCTACCAGCCTTTCTGTCCCTACATATGGGAGGGGAATAGCTGTAATACCAGAGCAGGAGATATTGTACAAGAACAAGGCAGGTGATGCTCTGAAAAGGTGCAAAAGGTTAGAGAGATTGTTTGTTTTCACAGTATTTGATCTGCAGAGCCAAAGGAGAAAGGGAGCCTTCCCATCCAGTGGGATTATTTTAATTCATATTCACCCAGAGAGAACTGTTTCATTTGAGCAGGTCAGGGGTTCAGCTTGTTCTGTGCTTGCCTGGTTATTTAACAGATAATACCTAATACAGTTTGAAAGAAAACTTACACTCATGTATTTTCAAAGTTTTCCAGCAAGTCTTTTGGGAAATGCTCCCAATTTAGAACTTATCTGGAAACTAGAGAAACCTACTGAGTTGGAGTTTAATTGTCCTATTCCATTAGCTACTGCATGCATGTGAACACACTGTAAATCCTGTGTTTCACTCCTGTGGCTGCTCTACTGACACAAGTCCTTGGTAGGAAATGTGTTCCCAACCCACAGAGATTTTTGCAAATTTGAAAAATCCCATTTTGGAATAAAACCAAGGCCTCTCAAATCCCTTCTGAGAAGAAATGCATGTGTACCCCAGTGGCCAAGGGCTATCAACT
The DNA here is from genome assembly GCA_033628505.1 of Tringa tobata. Lineage (NCBI taxonomy): Eukaryota > Metazoa > Chordata > Aves > Charadriiformes > Scolopacidae > Tringa > Tringa tobata. Next base: position 4,284,857 of record JAHREE010000228.1, on the reverse strand, counting down.
GGGACAGGATGAGACTCTTCAAGTCCATGTTGACTTCTCAGCAAGACTTCTGCAAGCAGGCTACTGGGCACACCATCAACTCTGCTGCTGGAATTTCTTTGCATGCCATACATACCACAGCTTCAACCAGTGCCTTGAACCCAGCTTTCCCAGGGCTAAGGAATATTTCTTTTCTACAAAGTAGAACAGTTTCAATAGGACAAGCTAATAAAAACCTGTCCCAAAATGCCCATGAACCTGGTACATTAAGTTAGGATATATTAATCCAAGCTCATGTTTAGCAGTCTCTCACTGCTCCTGCCACCCAGATGAGCACTACAACTCCCATGCTATGCACTGTAATAGAGCATGCAATCGTTTCTCTGTATGTCCTTGATTCAAGCTGAGTTTAATCAAATCCACCTCCCTTTGAGAAGTATTTTCTGAGCAAAACTATTTCATCAAAATATTTTCAGCCATTTCAAGTACAACAGCTTGAACCCACTTGTTGTGTTGTGCACACACTGCAATTTAGCAGATCAATAGGCAATCTTTGCCTTTTTTCCTAGATACAGTAAGAACCTTTGCTGCTGCAGACACCCCGCTCTTTCCATGTGCTTTGAACAACACTTCTGCCTCCAGCTTCTCTTTGCTTCCATGCACTTTGCAGATACACTCGTGAGCAAAGTCAGCATCTCATTCATGGGACAGACAAGGCAGAACAAAAAGAGGGCTGAAAATACACCTCTCTTGCAGAAGGGAAAGCTGAGGTCTCTGTCATTCTGCAGGGCAAAGCGAGCAAGTAGCAGAGACCCTCAGTTTCCTTTGGTAACAGCCTCAGTGAAATCCAGCCCCAGAAAGCCAGCCAGGAGAGCAGCAGCATATTATAAGCAATTGGGCCAACAGAGCAAACTCCCAAGTGGCAGAGGACTGAGCATGTCCCGCTGTGCTCGGCAAAAGGCAGCTGATTAATTCTTTCCACATTCCTCCTCCATCATCCCAGCACAGGAGAGCCTGCCCAGCACCTCCCTTGTAGCCAGCATACACCTTGCCAGAGCTGACGTCCGCGATTTAGCTGTGCTTTCAGTGCCACTGCATGGCCAGTCCGGGGACTGGCATGTCCTCCACTAACCTCACATCTGCCCACTACAGCTGTGGTGTTACAGTTGTGCTGTCCAACTCACAGCATTCATCCGGAGTCAGGGACATACAGGAGCACAATCCAACAGGCAGGAAAGACTCCTTCTTCATGGATATCCACGATTTGATGACTTTGAAGAATTTGATGTTATACATGTTTTCCAGACATTTTAGCACTCTTGACCCTTACTAATCAAGTCTTTACAGAAGAATACCTCAATTTCCATCAGCACACTAAAACATAAATAACTATAGTCACCAACCACTCTCCCTCAGTTTCAAGGGCGAAAAAAAAGCATTTCACGACATAAAGACCTCACAGTCACCACCAGAGCTTGGGAAAGAGCTGCAGCGGTCTCTCCCTCTTCCTCCAGGGCTTTAGGGCTCATTACCACACTAACAGATAGCCAGAGTTTGCCTGTTAGGAGCTTTTTTGTAAAACAATCTATCCACAATTCAAACAGTTTACAACACAGCATGAGCGCAACACAATTTATCTTGACTGAAAACAGTTTTCAATCTGGCACTGTCAGTCTTAGAAAGCCTGTCTCCCTCCCAGGGTCCCTTGAGTTACACAGAGCTCTGTGTCACCCACATGTACGCAGAGGATGATGCTGAGCACTTGCTATTCAAGGGGGAAAGCAAGGCAGGCAGCCCTTCTGGGGGATCGCTCCGTATCTTACGGCCCATCCAGCTGAGGAGCTGCAGGATACAGTCACCAGTTTCAAGCAGTTCTTTGGCTGGAAACTGCTACCACTCCTCTGCGCTTCTCACTGAGGTGCAAGCCAAATTCTTCCTGCAGGTGAGAGCAGCAGCAAACTGTGACTCTCAGAGAAGAACAGTGTCAAGGAGTCCTCTCATCAGCCCAGGTTTATCACAATGAGAACCTGAAACTTTGGGTGATTGCTCAGCAAAAAAAATGATCATAACCCATAAAACAGGCTGACTTCACACAGTTTCAAGCTTTTTTCAGGCTTATTCAGACAACTCTGAGCCCTTCCCTGCTCCAGGTCACACTAAATGTCTCATTTTCCTCCCTAGAAATTGTAGTGATTTAAATAAACATCACTTTCGACAAAACGTGTCACATTTTATTCTGAGGCTGTCAGAACAAAACCTTCCTTTGAAAAGTTCCCCCTCTTCATTTTTGGCCCAAATAATTCACTAAACTCAGCCCAGATTCCCAGATAATTTCAGTCCACAAAACTGCATTTTTCAGTGACTTAAATATTCCTCAAAAGGCATTTCACCCTATGGTGATGACATCTACTGTTTTCTTCTCTTTTCTTCTTTGATGTGGTAAGTAATAAAAGACAACTAAGTGAGAACAAAACACTCCTTTACTTTACCACTACACAAGCAATTGCACTCCTGAACACTTTTTCATGTTAGATACAAGCTCCTTGGGCTTTCAGAGACATGAGGTTCCTCCAGAGAGAGGAAACGACTTGCCTTCAGTCACACTGAGCCAATGGCAAGGCAAAAGAGATCTATGGCATTGCAACTCTCTGCTTGAACCACAAAACACCCTTGAGAAGAAGAGATTTATTTCTACAGTTTCCTGATTTGCAACAGAAGCATCACCACAGGGGTTATTGAGAGGAATAAACATTAGCAGAAAAATCAGAGTTGAACCTAAAAGCACCAGATACAACAACAATTGCATTGCATGAGGTGTCATCCCCACACCTAGTGAGAGACAGGCCTTGGAGCAGAGGGCTTGCAGCCTGTGGAGACAGCTGAAGCACGAAATGGAAGTGTTAGTCCCTTTCAAATGCAGAGAGAGGCAGTGGCTCCACGGCATTCATTCTGCATTCCCACAGCAGCAGACCAGCAGCTTATCAGGCCAGAATTTCTTCCTTAATGTATATTAGCCAAGAAACCACAATTCATTTGTGCAAATCTCCTGTTTCTCACTTGTTACCACTGAGACTTTCTTTGTTTCCTCACTCAGTGGTGACTGCCTCCTCCCATGCAGAGTGGCAGTGAGCAGGGCAAAGATGTGTGGACAAGATTCCTTTTTGATCCATCGGACAAAAACCATGGAAAGCTCTTGAGGCTGTCCCTGCATGAACTGAGGGAACAAGGATGCAGTACACATTGCCTATTTGTAACTCCTACAGCTCTGTGACATCTCAGCATGATTGCCTAATTCTGTTCCACAGAGTCCCAGATTCAGTCAATGCTTAGCAATGACTGAGCATTATGCCCTCATCCTCAGGGGACACCGAATTCAGGAGGCTCTGAAGTGCAAATAACCTGTATTTAATACCTCCCCAGACTCCATGGACATGCCTGCATAGACAGGCATATGTCCATTAGCCCCAAGCTCCAATCTGCCTGGTACAAGCCAAATCCCACCATTAACAGGATGGTTAATGCAGCACTATCCACTCCTGCTCGTGCTTGAGGGAGTGTCGAGGTACCTACCAAGCCCTCAGAATCTGTGTCTGGTGGGGTGGTATACGACCACAGCACATGTCCCACCACCTTCACCCAGGCAAAACACTTGTTCTGTGGCTTTTTGCCACAAGTAAGATTTGTACCTTTTGTTAAAATTAGCATTCCGCTGGGCAGAGCAAGTCCAAGGAGGCCCAAGGACAGGGGGATGGTGTGGCACATACTGCACAGCGGGAAGGCTCGCCACACAAGCTCTCGGCAATCAGCAGCCGGCATGTTTTTCAGTAGCTGGCGAGCACCTGGCACCACACTGGTTTCTCTGCCCCTGCACGGCGATGTTTGAGAAACACAAATCTATAAAGGATAAAAGTTACCGAGTGAGGAAAGGGAGGGGAGAACAAATCCAAACCACAACATACTGAGTGCTTTTTTGGCCATCTGCCCTACTTCCGATGGCAACTGCTGGCTGGCGGCAAGAAGGGGTTCCCGGGCAGAGAAAACATGGCTGCTCTGGCTGCTCCTGAGCCCCATTTTTCACCAGGGCTCTACCCATAACACCAGTGTACATTGAATTTTCCCTCCCAGCCCTGCTACAGGTGTTTCATCCCAACACCGAGACCAGGCCTGGGAGTGCTCTGGGGCGGCCAGAGGGCCAGGGCTCTCCTCACGGAGCCAGCGGCCACAGGGCGGGAAGAGACATGAGAGCCCGGATGGCTTCCCACAGTTCCTCACCGGCACTCACTGTCCCCACAGACCTAGGTCCTGTCCTCCTCTGAGCTCCCCGTTGCTCCCCAGCCTCACTGTTCCCTCAGAGGCATCGCCCTGGTGCTCCCCGGCCCGGCATTCTGCCCCCTCCACCTTGCAAAGGAGCCCAGAAGATGGCGCCGGCCCCTCAGCCATGGCCACCCTCCCTGCCGGGGAAGCCGCGGGGCTCAGGGAGAGGGCGCTGGGATAAAACACGATGCAGGAAACGTCCCTGTCCCATGGGGCAGCGATTAAAATAAAGCAGCCCCTCGCCATGCCCGCAGGGGATCAGGTGCCATCGCCCACACCGCTTTGATGGCAGGTTGTGGTGTGGACATGAACCCGCCGATGGTGGATGGCACTCGGGGTGCTGCTGTGGCCCCTTCCCGCCGCTCCTCGCCTAGCTCCAGAGAGCCCTGGGGGGCTTTGGGCCACCGTCGACTCCTTCCCTGGGGCAGGTGACTCCATCCCGGCCTGGCCAGGGCAGAGCTCCCTGTCCCTGGTGGCACAGGGTGAGGGGAAAGGGGGAAGGTGCGGGGTCACCCCAGGAGGGAAAACACCAGGTTTTTGTTATGGCAGCCTTCAGTGGGCAGGATTAAACCACGACCTGAGGAGACCAGGACGTTTGCTGCCTTCGGAACAAGTTTTCCAGTGCCAGATGGAGCAGTTCAGGGAAGCAGGGGCTGAGACGGCCTGAGAAGGCCAGGGCCTGGACCTGCAGCCAGGAGAGTGTTAATCTTTCCTTTAGATCAGGCTGCAGAGGAGTAACACGCTCTCCCTGACGTTCCCCTCAGTCGTCACTACCTTTAAATCTTTAAATCGCTCCTGAGGGATTGCCAAACGGCTTCGGTGCCAGCCTGCTGCTTTCAGGCCGCAGCAGGAATTCTGTCAGGGGAGGTTTGACGTGACAGCTTGGATTAGGTGCTTGAGAGAGATCTCAGGAAACACAGGAGAAAATAGCCACTTACAAGCAGCAAAAATGCAGCGTAAAGTTGGGTGGTTTGGGTTTATTTTTTACATGGCTGGTTCTTTGGAAATGTTTTTCTTTCTGGGCTGCTGTTGGGAAGGCAGTCCTTGGGACGCATGGCAGCCTCTGCTGGAACTGAGGAAGGAAGTAGTTCCCTTCAGGAGTTGTTCTCATCTCACCCGTGCGTAGATGTACGCAGATAAATCAACAGCAAAGCCTGATTTTTTCCACAGTGGCGAACAGCATCACAAGGTGACCTGAAACATCAAGAGCACTTTTAAGAAGGGAGTCAGAGATCCCAAACACCGCCGTTCTTCAAAGACAGTAAAACCGTGGGCAACTGCCTGCTCTGGCACCTGGCCTGAGTGCCAAGGCATGTTATCCCCCCTGGAGGAGCGAGCCAGGGGAAGGTCCTTGAGTGGGAGCTGGGGAGAAGCAGGGTAGCAAAGCTCACGGGCATGGCCACGTGGGACCTGACAGGGAACTGAGCCCACTGGACACAGGGCACATGCAGCTGCTGTCTGGGTGTTTGTACAACTGTTGTCAGAGTTCCCTCAGGGGAAATACTTTCTCTGGGAGATGTTTTAAAAAGCTCCACTCTATTTGTCTTCTCTTTTTTTCTATCCCTGCAAGTAATCAGCTTCATCTTCAAGGTGCCCAATTCCCAGTGTCTTGGTTAGAGGATCTGGTGGTACCCAGGCAGCCATTAAGAAATCCATTAGTGAAAAGTCCTGCTCTGGACTGCTCCATAGAATAACTGTGGGAATCCCTCTGAGCTCTGTGATTCCTGATCAATACTGACACCAGCTTTCATGGGGCTGGTTCCCATCCCAAGCCTCGGACAATCTCTCCGCTGTCAATCTGAGGTCATGGAAAAATGGTCTGCCTTCCTTGGCAAACTGTGGTTGCACAAGAAGAAAAGCACACAGCATGCAAAAATAACGAATGTAAGACTAGAATATTGTGGGAAGAGGCCCCAAACCAAATGGCTTCAGATTTCCTTGCAAAGCAAGAGACCAGGGAATCAAACTATTCCTCAACACAGCACCATCTCCTGTCTTATACACAAATCCCCAAGTGCCGTGTGCTGAAACATACATTTTAAATAATGTTATTTATGTGAATCTAAGTCTTTGGGATAAGACAAGGTCCCAGAAAAAGGTGTGTATCTGCAGGAACTGAAACTTAAGTAAAGGTTTGCCCAGACTGAGGTCAGTCTGGTCGAATAGGTTGCACTATTTGGGATGCCAGGTTTAGTCTTCTGGAAACCTGCAAGCACATGAAATGCAAGTACTTTCATCAACTGGCGTGTCTTTTAATTGCAGAGTTTTTAAAAACAAACAAACAGACAAAACCTGCTTGGATTAAACATCCTTTTTGATGGAGAGCAGCGCGGGCTGGCTGCTCCTCAAGGGATGGGAAGCGAGGAGCCGAGTGTGATAATGCAGCCGGCAGAGATGGTGGCCTTGTCAGTGAGTCCCTGCAGCGCTGTCTGGGAACCTCTCCTCACCAAAGGTCACCAAAGGAAGGGGCTGCCCAGGGCTCCACTGGCTCTAGCTCTGCCCAAGCCAAGGTACCAAAAGCCGCAGGAGAGGGGATGCTCTCAGGACCTTTACACTCTTCCCACTGATAGCCCAACTGCGCTACTGCGTAGGGGTAACGTTCCTGCTGGCAATCGCTGGAAGAGTGAAGTGCAGAAAGACCAACCAAACCACACCAGTCACTTCAAATGAGTTGGGGAAGGCGACTCTGGAAGTGTGTGTATCTAATCCCTGTGGAAATTACTTTTCCGTGCCTTGAAGAGCGCCACTTGGATATTTGTAGATTCAAGTTGTCATTTTGGTCACAGTGAAGTCAGCTAGAATTTTGCAATTAATTTAAATGATGGTCAGAATTTAAAATCTGTGTTACTGCCCTGAGGCATTTAAAGCCATTGTAAATGAAACATGAAGTTCACCAGCCATTTCTCCCTTGCACTGAACAAGCGCCCTTCACCAAACAATGGCTGTACAACAGTTGTCTTCATCCTGTTGAAGGCGAGACCAGAATCTACACCACCAAACGCTCTTTCTTGGGAGCTGTCTGTATCTCGGCACACACACACAAAAGAGAGTTAACAGCAGGCCGTGCAGACACATGGCTTTATCTTAACACAGCTGATACATTACCAGCTAATTCCTGGAAATTCAAAGCAGCCAGGTCTCAGACCCTGCTCACACGTGTTGCTTGTGATAAGAAGCCACACTTTTGTGTCTATGCCTGTGTTTGCCAGTGTGACGGGCCAGGTGAGTTGGTTTACCGCTAAAGACGTTCTGACTGTCTCCTTTCCTCCCAGCCCAGCAGTGACCAGCTGTAAGTCTGCCTCTCCCATGAGTTATTTCGACACCGCCGGTGGCTAATGAACAGCCGTCGCGCTCTACTCTGGGGGAGGCTGCACTGTGGCTGGAGCTGAGTAAATTTTACGCTGTCCCTACAGGGCCTCACAATAAAACGCTTCATTGTATCGTACCCTGAGAGCCTCAGATAAAGCCATTCGAGAAAGCAGTGCTCTAATTCCCGATTGTTTTCCTGCTCTAGAACTGGAAATGTTAAAAGCAGGAACAAGATTCTAGTCAGGCAGATGTCTCTCTGCAAATCATCAGAGATACGCAATTAATACTAAACTGTCATTAACCCCGCGTACAGCTTCACAAAGCAGCCTATAAAATAATCTGAAATTATGTCCATGCCAAATTTGTCAGGACGTGCCTTTTCAATACAAAGACACCGATTGTTTGAAACGGCTCTTAATGAGTCATTTTGGGCCACAGATTAATTGTTTCTGCCTCAAGGGATTCAACTCTCCTTTGTCAGATGCAACAGTAGCAATGATACATCCCTGGTTTTCTTTATATCATCGATTTTGTCATGTTTCTGTGTAAATCCAGCCAGGCCCAGGCCTGGGATCCCATTTTGGCAGGGTGGCCCCAGGTCAGAGTTGAGACATTTCTGCACCAGCAGCACCTTCCAACACCACCTTGAGCGTCGGCACAGCCAGATCCGTCTTCTTCAGGACAAATTGGGAGCAATACTTGCCTGTTGCTGGGGTGGGTTAGTCAGCACAGCCTCGCCTAATCCTACTCACCCACCCTTTGTTTGTGACTCAAACATTTGCATTTTGTGCTTTTTCTTTCCTCATGGATGGTAGCGCCGGAGGCTGGGAGACCATGCAGCTGGGTGGGTTATGCCCCAACAGGACTGTGAGCTTGGATACGTGACTAACTCAGGCCCAGAGGGAAAAAGGACTACCTGATGTGGTTCCCATGGCTTGTCTCTCTTCTGAGATGCTCTTTCTTTGTGCTTTGAAAGTGGAACCTTTAGGAAGACTGAAGGGAGCTACAGGAGAGCTGGAGGGGGACTCTTTGCCAGGAAGAGCAGTGACAGAACAAGGGGCAACAGTTTTAAATTGGAAGAGAAGAGATTTAGACTAGATACCAGAAAGAAATTCTTTACTGTGAGGGTGGTGAGGCACTGAAACAGGTTGCCCAGGGAAGTCGTGGATGCCCCATCCCTGGAAGTGTTCAAGGCCAGGCTGGATGGGGCTTTGAGCAACCTGCTGTAGTGGGAGGTGTCCCTGCCCGTGGCAGATGATCTTTAAGGTCCCTTCCAGCTCTAACCATTCTATGATTCTGTGATTCTATGACTGGGTCTCACTTCCTTGTGTCAGAAGGGATACAGCAATAATGTAAAATACTACTGCATCAACTAGACCAATATAGAGTAGCTGCATGAAGAACAGGGTGAGAGAGTCATGCCCACTGGTTACGGACACAGGACCCACCACCCATCGCAGCTGCGTGTCTGCGAGGAAGCAATGCAACACTGATAGAGAGCTGCCCCAGGAGAAATGGAGAGAGGGACAAAGGAAGAGCAGGAGAGGGCATAAAGATACCCCATTTCTCTTTTCACTCATGAGCAGCCCAACAACACACCCCATGCAAGGTAACCCCGATGTTCCCTTGTGGGAACTTGACTTCAGCACAGTCGTAGTATCAGAGAAGGTGCTTGATGTGGTCCTCGCCACTGAGGCTGAGGGACACAAGGTTGTTTCCACCTTCCTCGGTTGGAGAGAGTGGAACAAAAGTGCCTTTAATTTCCTCCCTTGATGCCGGGGGAAGGCAGAGGGAAGGAACGTGGAACTACCCTCTCCCATGAGAAGAGAGGAGGGAAGCTCACACTAGCGTGGGGGGAAAGAAGCCTGTGAGACCAAGTGGCCCGATTTCACTGGAACTGTGTGGTGTGGCAATCAGGGAGGGCTGTAGCAGTGCAGCAATCTGGATGGGTGTTAAATTGTATGGTTTTGTCACCTGAGCAGAGTCCCTCAGCGAGGAGTCCTGCCGCTGAGCCCCTGCACTACCTTGAGCAGTCACCTCATCTTATTGTGGGATAACTAAAATATTTCCCTCCCTGCCTCCTCTCTGCCAGTATCCCTGGTGAGAGGTGCCAAGGCAAACAAACTTGAAATTACAGTTTTAATTTAGCTTGGAGAACAAATTTACCACTTGTACAGCCCCTCCTCCTTGTCGAAGAAGTACAAGGTGAAGAAAACACAGCTGCCAGGCAGCCTCTCGCAGCTGAGCATCTCTATCAGGCAGGAGGTCTCTGTGTGGTGTGAGCTGCTGATAAGACCCAGGAGGTTCACAAGCCACCACGCAGCAGGGAGGGGTTTGCAGTCTCTGCACTTTCAGGCACCTGCCTGGGGGTTGCTCTCAAGGTCCCAGGAAGCGTCAGATCAATCCACCGGCACCGTCAAACGCATCCCACGGACACGGGCTGTTTGCCAGCCTCCCGTCACAGAGCTGCTCCCCTTTAACAGTGGCTGAAATTACCTGCCGGTGATCGTTCTCCAGTACAGCACAGGCAATCGTCTCACACGTATTTTTGTAAGGTTTAGAGAGATTTGTGCAGCATAAGCACTTCTCCTTTCCAGAACAGAGGTCATTTGGATCAAAGGCTCTGATGTAACATGGCAGCTTCTTTAGCTCGCTCAGCTCGGAGTCTCTCTATAGAATTATAGATATAGCTGAGACATTATTAAAATTTTAACAAGTTTCTCTCTGGGGGACCTCAGTTATCCACCTGTGAGTAGCTGTTGTTTCATCACCAGGAGGGAGTCAAATGGAAAGTACAAAAGCAGGGATGGGCTCTAAGCTTTAGCAGTCGTTTTGTTTTACAAATTAACGGGGATAAAAAGTCCCTGCTAAGCTCGGTACAGTCCTTCCAGGTGGTACTTTCTAAAATGTACTCATTGTGGCAAGAACTTCTTAAATAGCTTAACGGTCTTGCATCCTCGGTTAAACATAGCCACAGCCACTGATAGTCAGTATCCTTGACAAATACCGTATCCTGGGTGCACGTTGCTAGGCAAAGTCTGGCTTGTAAGGGGCAAACTATCTCAAATAAGGAAGATCACAAATCTAACTGCTAATCTACATGGAGTTTCCCCCACCTACATTCAGGTCACATTTGGCAAACATTTTTGAAGACCAATATTTATATAAAAAAAAAAAATTATGAAATATTAGTTGTATGTTTCTATTGGTGACTTTCACACAGGGCAAAAAAAAAAAACCCACCCCAGATTATTATTCAGTGCAGGAGTGGAAGTTGTTCTACACTGTGGTGAGAGAGGATCATGAAGCACACAAGCCTTTCCAGAAGAGTTGCTGAAGGACAGCTAATTCCAAAATAGTTTGTCTGGCCCTGATGCTCCAAGCGCCCCATTACCTTGTGCTGGCTCTGTTGTGCCCTCATTATTCCGGCAAAATCAGCAACTGGCACGAAACCTGGTTTTATTTGAAGGGGGAATCTCAGTCAGACATTGGCCTTTAAAATAACCTTAGCTTTTAGGAACACTTGGTGGTGGGAGATTTTTTAAAACTACCATGAACACTTGGATCAAAACCCTGGTGAAAGCCTAGATCTTTTCATAAATTGTCAACGTGCAGAGAGTCAGGTGTATAAAGGAAATTGGTTAAGGGATGAGTTGACATTTCAGGCTGCAACCAGCTCCCGTGTCTCTCTCAGAGCTCCATATGAGGATGTCCATAAGTATTTATTCCAAAAGTGGTGGCAATGAAAAGGTGCAGGAAAAAGGGGGAGGGTTGCAGAGTTTATTGGAAACTCAATACATTGAGGATCTTAGAAAAGCCAATTAGGTGAGCTCAGTTTTAATTCTGGTGGTTGCTAAGAGGAAGTCATTGTGCAACTGTTTTGCAAGAGCACTGAAACTGGTTGGACAAGATACACCGCATGTGGAAGTGAAACTAAAGAGATTAAAGAAGAGTTTGGGTTGTTGTTGGGTCTTCTTTAATTACCTTTTTAAGACACTCCACTTTTCTTTAAACTTTAAATAACAGCATGAAGAAGGCCTCATCTCTTAGAGGAAGCAAATAATCCTCTGTCATGCGTAAGCACACTTATGAGAACAAGCCAGGTATGAATTTTCAGGAGACAACCCAAGCTGTACAGAAAAGAGGGCATATGGGAGATGAGAGATGGAGAACAGGTTCTGTAACAAGGGCCCCTGTTCAAAGCAAGTCAAGAGAGGTCTCAGCAGTTAACTCACCAGGTACGTGTTGTACATCAACAAAGCCTTCTCTGTTGAATGAGAGGCTCCTTCATCTTTGCCTCTAACCTCCATTCCTCCCTCACCACAGCAGAGGGATTTGCTTTTCAGAGAAGGAAAATCTGAGAACACACTCTATGTGTTCTTCTACACTTCTATACACGTCTATGGATTCAGCAAACCACAGAGACAACTAGAGGCCAAGCCCTCGCCGTTCCGGGCAGGCTGGATCCTTCACTACAGCAGATGTAGCATGGGTTATATGAAAACTCTGTATGAAGTTGGTATCTCTGCTTGGGAGCTGAATAGTTCTTCCTGCTGACACAAACCCTGAGTCCTGCACTTCAAGAGCTTTCCTCCAACACGAGAGTCTGCAAGCAGTAAAATAGAAGCCGCAGTAACAGATTCTTCAGAGCTTTCCGCTAATTCAGCCCGTTCCTGTGCGTATAGCTGGTACACAAGGAGCTGCTGCCTGCAAACACCCAAGCCATCATGAATTATTCTTACGCAGTGGGACCGAGATCACTAGGGACATAACTGGTAACCAGTTAACAACCAGGAGAAGCTGTCACTGCAGTTCATTGAACTGGGCAGAGTAATAGCTGAGACACACAGGTCTTTCAGTCCTCCCCTCAGATGCTTATGAGTACTCCTATCAAGTTTTTGGTCTAAACTGTGAAAGAAAGTGTCATTTCACACCATTTTCTCCTCATTTCAGTACATCCTCACCTTCTTTCTGGAAATAAGAAAATTTCCCCTACTTCCACAAAGCAGCAGGAATATATATTATAAGAAAATGCAACCACACTTATTCAAAACTTCTCTTTTCCTCATTCTACTTTTTACATCTCCTCAAAAAGCGGGTCTGAACTCCGTATCTACTTAAATTGTCCTCAGCACCTTACGTGGTTAGCTGTGTGACCTCCAAAAGTGCTGGAATTCACATGTTCTGTGAGCATTCAGCCTAGGAGCCATCATGAGCCAAGCCGTCCCCTTCTTTCTTCCTTCTGTGCTTCTTCATTTCTGTCCAGCCTAGGAATCCTCATCTCTTCTGTTTGAGAAGGATTCAACAGTCTGCATGGCTGTTCTCAGAAACCTTCCTCTAGAAATTCTAAAGAAAATGAAAAGCGTTAGCCGGAAAGGATACAATTTTTGTGGGTCAAAATCTTGAGAACCAAAGCAAACTGAGTTAAGCAAACAGATTATCTGAGACGATCTGCTCATGTTTGGTTCCCCAGAAATCGGTCAAGAAAGACCCAGCAAATAATTCTTCTTAGAAATACTGTTGCTCTGTTCTCAAGATGATTCACTGTCTGTTAGCACAGAAGCGACTTACTGAAGTCCTTTAATCTGGAAAAGGTTATCTCCCGCCTTCCTCCAAAATGAAGAACAAAGGTCATGCAATGACGCTGATCATATCAGGTGCCTTGACAATAAACTCCGCAATGAGCTGGGCTCCAGCTGATGCTGATATCATGATTTTGATAAGCAGCTGTTTTCAGTAATCCACACCTAGCCATCAAAATCATTTCCAGAGATTATGCGGGAAATGAGGTTATTACTTACCAAGGACATTGTATCGAGTTTGGTGCTTATCAACTAGAACTTCCTAAATGCCCGTTACAGCGTTAGGGGCAAGGATCTCAAGAGGGGATTACAGATAGACAGAAAACCTCAAGTAAATGGCAATTCCCAGGTAAGTCCTGGAATCCAGGGATGCCAGGGCTGCCCTGAAGAGATCACCTCAGCCTCTCCACGTGCCCTGAGGCAGGGTCCATGAAAAACAAGAGCACAAAAACTTACAAAAACTGGAAGCTGCCAGGCAAGGTAGTTACGATTGGTAAGCAGACATTATCACCATTTCAGGACTTAACAGGGGGTTGAATATGGCAACCCTGGAGAGATAGTTACTAGACAAATTTTTGAAGTTTCCAGTTGTATTTGGAAGACATTTTTTATTTCTCAATGTAAGCAATACACAAATGTTTCTAAAATCCAAAGCATACACAACAGCTTAATTATAATGTCACAGTAAAGTATTCTTCAAATGTTACCTACTGCTTAGAGATACATACACGCACATTTTAAACCTTGGGACATGAAGACAAACGGCTGAAAGCAAAGGGATCGAGCCAGATTAATTTCAGAAGACTATTTTGAAAGAGGTAGTCAGAGGTAGGAGCAGTGGTCATAGGAACCTGTAGGAGTGGCTGACTTTATTCATTGCTAGTTAAGTTGACACGACAGAAATAAAACTGTTTTTAAAGGAGAGGGAAAGAATTTTCAAATCAGGGTCCAAAAAAAAAAAATTTCCACAACCAAAAAGACAACTCGATCTGGTTTTCTGTTGTGAGAATACCCCTTATTCACGCTTCTAAATCTCAATGCCACCAACCACCCCCTCACCCCTGCCTTTGGATGAGACCCTGCAGCAGGAGGCACGGGGGCTTGGGGCTGCTCGGGTCACGCAAACCAAGCCTTGGGGGAGGAAATACCCCCAGTGAGGCAGAAATGAGATCCAAGCCCATCCCCTCCATACAGCAACGTGCCCAAGCACGCTCTTCAGCTCACTCACATATGTTTGACACTTCTATGGAGAAGGGGAGTGGGATCACATACATTTGGGCTGGAACCAGCACATAGCGCTTTTTTTCTTCACATATTTAAGGTCTGTTACCTTTTTTTTCTCTTATCTCTATAGGAACTCTGTTTCTTGTCTTGATATTTAAAGGGAGCCTTTCCTCAATTATCACAGCTTTGCATTTGACTTATTTATACCGGGTAGCATCTGCCTGGCTGCTAATCTGCATGTTGTACAAAAGCTTAACCGAGACTCTCCCCATCCCAGAAAGCCCTCAACCCAAAGATCACATCCTAAAGATAGCACAGGCTTAGTTACAGTCCTGAGTCTCGGGAATCTGCTTTACTCCCAGAGCTGTCTTTAGGCACCTGTACACCGTTATATGCCAGGTAGGGGTAGGTTGTACTCACCGGTTTTATCGCTGAAGGAGTGATTGTAATTCACAAGCGCACACACTCTCCATGACTTGGACCCTGGCTTGGGCACTGCTTCTGCACATCTGCTCCCATACGCCCCGAATACACTGTTATTTAGAAAAAACAGCGGTGTTCTGGCTAGAATTAGGATTTAGAGCTGGCCTAAAGGAAGGGTTTGATGCCAGTAAGCCACTGGGGACAGAGGGAAGGCACAAAGAGGACATTTCGGCTCAGGACACTGCATTATCGTGCGCCCCTTTAGTTTAGCACAGGAGGCTGCTCTTAAGGTTACCCGCGACGTCTTAGCTCCTCACATCGCCCTTGGAGACTTTATTAGCAGCAGGTGCTGAGAACCAGGTGCTCTGCCGGAATTCCCATACCAACAGCCATGCTCCATCAGAGAACTCCATGCCCTTTCCCTTGAGAAAGTTCCAAGTTACGACACAGAATCCTTCCTCAAGGCTGCTCATGGGCCCTTTTCTTCCCAAAGACCCGTTCGCCCCTGGTTACTAACTTGAGCTTTGTTTCCTTTGAGTACAAACAAGAAAACGTTTTGGTTCTTATGATACCAGCTTTAGGAAGCTGGAAGACTAGCAAGCTGTTACCTGGTGCAGAGCACTGCCATATTTTGGAGTACAGAGTGCAAGGAGGGGAAGCATCAAAAAGCAGGGTTTCCAATATTTCATTTCTGCTTGGTGGCACCTATAAAAGTTCCTTTGTGAGGGGTAGACATCATTTTGGCTTCTTAATCTGTCTGGAGGTAAGCACAGGCTGACTCCCGCACCACAGTCGAGGGAATAAGCCATTCTAGTACCATCTATTGTATAAATTTATTGAGCGTGCATTTTTCCATGTCTGCACGTTCAGGCTTATATATAGAATTCAGTCCTCACAGTTTCGACACAGAGATGCGATTCAATCACTGCAATCTAGCACAGGAGACTTCTGTGCAAGACTGAGCAGATTTATCTCATCAGAATTCAACCTACAGACATTTGCTAAGGTTCGTTAATTACAAAACTCACCGGTAGTAAACTACAGGATGAAATTTGGACTCTTACCTGCAGTTCTTCAAGTCTTGAAATACAATTTCACACGAGGAAAAAATAAGACCAGGCAAACACCTTCTCTGTTCTAACACGGTATCATTAGCTACCATTTCACTGCTTGCTATTTCTTTGCATGACTACTATAAGTAGAAAGTGGAACTCTTAATGAGTAAAAAGAGAATCAGACACGTGAAAATGATAAATATTGCTTTATTAAATTACTTTTATACTCCTACAAAGAAAATTTCTGATTTCTGTTACAGAATTAAACGAAAGAAATTCATTGCTGTCTCTGCAGTTATCTAAATTTAGATACAAAAAGGTTGTAAAAAGACCAGCCTATTTGAGTTACATAAAAAAGGCAGAGAATAGACAAGTTCCCTCAGGAATCTTGAGGCTCAGAAATATAGAGTCCTATAATACAATGAAATTAAGAATTCAGCAATGTGTTGAACAATTGTAAACTGTAACTGCACTAGTGGACCACATTATTCAGCAGTTTCCTTAAAGGTACTAACTGTGAATTGAACAAAAAGCATAGCTGACACAGCAGACCTCATTTAGTTGTTCTCCCTTTCACTCCCTCCAAGTAAAAGTTGTGAGATCAGCATTCAGCGTTTGAATGATAGGAAGGAAACTTGCCTCCATAAATATCAGAAATTTCTCCATTCCATAACTATTTATATAAAGTAACTAGCTGTTACAAATCAGTTTCAAGTAAAACAGGTGGCTGAGGCAAAAAATAATCAAAATCAGATCATACACAATTTTACTGTAAATACAGTAATTTGAAAGATAAACACATAACCCTAGCACTGACAGGATATCAATGCTGCTGTATTATAGACATGATGTGTCAGTAGAAAATTAGGATGTCTATTATCAAAATCGAGGACATTCATTCCAGTCTCTGGTAATCTAATCTTAGTGCAAAACAGATGCTAAGACATATTTAGCAAAAAAGGTGATACACTTAAGGCCAAAAATTTGTTCAGTCATCACTATCGCTTCCAGATTCACTCAGCTGCAAGTCATTTCCTAGAAGAGAGAGAGTCATCGTATTAGTCATTTTCAAGGAAATACTTTTTTTCTTTCAAGATATTCCCTTTCCCAATTAAAGGCTCACAAAAACTAATACCAAACAGGGCAGGGGGGGGTTGGACTAGGAGATCTTTAAAGGTCCCTTCTAACCCAAACCATTCTATGGTAAGAGAATAAATAGGTGTGGAAGCAAACTCCCCAGTGACAGAACCTTAGGGAGATCACTTTTCTACAGTTTTACAATCTTGGCAAGGAAGCCATTAGCTCATTAGCCACAAGCACGTTTATTTAATATCACCAGATCACAAAAGACAACACCTAGCTATCTTTGCCACCCACATTTTCATGCTTCATAACTGGGAAAACTGCTGGTGAATGCAGTTTTGTGAAAAACGAGTTGTTGGTTGTTTTTTTTTTTTTTCCAAAACACATCTGAATGCTACTCAGCTGTGCTTGAAAACAAAGTGGTGTCTCAATCAAGAGCAGCAGCTCTTTGATGTGCCATTTAAAGATGTATCAGTGACCTACTATTTCAAACAGGTTTTGGAACAAGTGAACAAACAAAACATCAAAAGAGATTTTACACAGCACTTTAATTTGGTGGCTATACATATATTTCAAAACGGGGAAGCAAGAAGAAAGGCTACATCATGCTTGCAATGGATGTCCATAAGGGAATCTTTCCAGGCTGACAGATAACTAACAAAAAAAAAATCCAGGAGCGTGCTATACAGAATCTACATCGTATCTAGCAACTTCCCACACATTTTTAAGAATTTCTTCCAAGTAGTATGCTTTTATTCACACCTCTCCTGCCAAACAGCCATTTAAAAAAGAAAAAAAAGGAATGCATCTCAGACTGTGTTGTGCAGAAAGGGCCTAAAAAGCAAAGGAAGAAAAAAAAAATAATAATTAAAAAAAAAAATCACTGAATTCACACTATTTTCACATGCCTTTTCCTCAACTGCAGCACCCTTAACTGATCACTTTTGCAGATGGGTAAAAAAAGTCACCTCAAGAGGGTAAACCCGACAAGACCCGCAGATTGGATCTGTCCTTGTCAGGCACGTCATCGCTGCCAGAACACTGAAGGCTTTAACGTGGCTGCATTTGGCCTTCCTTTGTTTTCCACCATGTCATCACTAAAGCTTAGAAAGTGGTACATGATTCTCTGCCACAACACAGAAAACACTTTATATAAAACAAGAATAGTGAAGATGGCTGTTTCCAGCGATTTTTAAGGTATTACTGTCGATAATTTTTTTCCAATCCTCTGTATATAGGCAATATTTACAGCCATACTATTTTAATATAAATTTGAAGAGCAATTTTGAAAGAAAGAAATCAAGCAATTTGTCAATAATTATTCAGGACAATATATTATCCTAAGAAATCATATTTCAAGGCAGAGAATGGCATTAGTAATAATGACAATTGATAAACTTGCCATAAAAAACTTGTGCATTTATCACTCAAAGGGAATTTTACAGTGAATTCTTAGAAATCCCAGCCCTGTTATGTACTACCTACTTCAGGAGGGGACTGGGAGTACGAACAGGAAGATAACCTTCCAAATAGTGATCCTGCAGCCTTCAAAAGTTATTTCAACATAGTTAATAGAAATTACACAAACCCTATAACACCAGCCAAAAATACCAATGCTTGTGAAAACCAGCAGATGGGACAAGCAAGAACTCCAAGTTCCAGAGTCAGAAATAATGCATCAGGATTTACTTCAGGGAAAACTGTCTGCCCCATTTTTATATCCCTATCTCTAAAAGACACCTTCAGAGAGGTGGCAAAATAACACAAATTTGAGTTGGTAGTTTTCAGATGGGTTTGGTGCAGGAATGGAAAGTTCATTTAACTAGGGCCCCGAAGAAACATCTAGACTCTACCATACTTACAAGACAGCAATAAAGTGGGGAAAACTGTTTAATTCAGTTTTCACAGTGCCAATTGCTTATTAGCAAATGGAGAAAATAGATTGCACTGAAGATTATGACATTTCCTACATTTGATTGAATTCTTGCCAGTTATAGGTCACTCCTGTGAGTTTCCCCATCCCCTGTGTTTCACGTACCTCAGTGGTCACACCAACAGCAAACTAATACAAGGGGAAATAATTTCCTGACTCTCTGCTTGTAGCAGCACCAAGTACCAACAGAAATGAAGTTGTGCTGAATACTACGTACATAACACAGGGCCCCGGAATAGCTCATCTACACTGTTTTTTCTTTGGAAAATTGCTTTATTTAACTTGACTCTGTTTAAACAAAAAGTAGACATAAAGCAACATTTGATCAAATATTTACAAAGAACAGATTCACTAGTGCCACCATTTACAAGTTTTGTTATAAGGCAAGCTTGAGCCTATATGGTCAGCTTCTGAAGACAGAAAGGGGAAGAAGCAGTATTTTGGGGGTGAGGTGCATCCTTGACCCCCAAATTCCTGAGGAAGTAGATCATGTATATCCGACGAGTATTTGGTTACCATGCTCTAGACACCACCTCCTGTGTTTTCCAAGTTCCACAAAACCTCAGCTGTATGATTTCTACACACAAGATGAAACTCTGCTCTCTGAGCCTTCCCCCAGCCTTCTGCCTGCGCACAGCAAGCCACAGAAAAGCTTCACTAATTACCCAGTGTGACCCTGATTCTACAGGGGTGCAGAAAACCAGTCACGCACAAAAGCAGTCAAACCTCAAAACAGGGTTAGACAAGCAAACAGCTTGGGCTGACATTTGTTGATTCGATATTTTATTTTTGTAAAACATTATTTGAGATGGAAGAAATGACTGTACAGGACCCCGACTGAGAACTCTTGCCATTCAAGCTAGAACCATGTGCTATCCATTTAGTTTCTTCAGGTTTTGCTCTCCTGCCAAATTCCCCCAGCAAGGGAGCTAGAGAAACATATTCTCCTTGAGAGTCACTGTTTTGATCTTTGTCTAGCTGAAATGTATTTCAAGTGTTAACTATACTAGAAGTTAGAAGCAGAATCATTTTAAACAGTAAACAGATCTGTAACCATAACCTAAGTAAATGGGATTAAGCTAAAGATCTAGGCAGCCTCAGATAGTCAAGCCCAGGGCTCGATGCCACGGAGGTTCTACCTGTCAATGTGGTTCTTGAGCACCATTAAGCCACCAACTTCCTCCGTAGCAGTTTTGATGTTGTCATGTTTTAAGCAGCGTTTTCTCACTATGACTGTTGGAACTGAGGGACCTGGCCACCTGTACTTGTAAGTGTATTTCTCAGTGGAAGCTTTGCCAGCTGGGATTCTGTCACTGGGGATAGAGCTTAATCTCGTTTTCGTAACAGTTTTATTTAAAGCATGAAGAACGGGAAATCCCATTTGTGAATAAGGGTTGAAATAAATGGCACACTCTAAATTTACACAAATTATAAACATGAGATATTGTTCTCTACAGTGACAGTCAAATGAAAGCAGCATTTAGTCCTTTGCACACGAAGTCACAGGACTTTTCAGTTGATGCAGTACATAAATAACTAGCACAGATATTTAATTAAGTATTTAAATACTAGCTACAAAAAAACCCCTGTTCATTAAGTACTGAAATAAAAGTAGATCTGTCAGAGTCTAAAACTTCAGTATAACAACTTTACATATAAATGATAAATCTTAAAGATCTTAGGCTGCAAACCAGGACTGATGGGAATCTCTTCAAACCAGGAGCCTGCAGCTAAGCACCTAATTAAAAGTGTAATAATTTTTGAAGAGTCATCATAGCCAAATACTCACTTCTATGTCTGAATACTCCTGCTATTTAGGTAGCAAACTTAAGATTCTCTGCCTAGTGGGATTTATTTTTTTCTGATCCAAACTCGCCTTTTTTTGAATACCACTGAGCATTCAGTTCCAGGCTGCACAGCAACCACTTCTTGAAGAACATCACAGCTACTCTTCAAATTACATTTTTAGTCGCCTGAGTGTGTGGACCAAGATATTATCATCTGAAAGCAAATCGCCTCCTTCCTCATATGCAAAGGACAGTTTTGCCATGCTGTCCAGTGGAACAGTGCCATGAATAATAGTAACTGGAGTAGCTAAAAATACACCATCTCTTCTGTAATTCAGAGCACTGCCAGTATAGTATCTTTCCCATAGTTCTACCCAAGAAATTATAAGCATATGTTTGGGGAGTGCCTTGTTAGTTCAAGTATTTTCAATGCAAAATTACTGTTCTCTAATCCCAATGTATATAACTGGGAGGAAGCCAGAAGAGCTTAGGAAACATTTTCAACTGCATCAGCTTTAATTTAATATCTCTAGGGACCGAGAACCTTCTAACCCAGTGTCTAATTCAGACTGCTGCTGAACAATCAAACCCTAGCATCACTTCCCACAGTTTTAATTATAACAGAGACATACTTAAAAACAATATGGTTTCCTTTCAGAATCTTGATGTCTGGAATCGTGCACTAAGAAAAGAACAGCCTTTGTACTTACGTAGTGTATTCATCATATGACCACTGCTCTCTTGGGATCTGTTATGACTGGCATCTTTGTCAGGGGCAGCCTGTTGTGGTATGGCAGACACAGTAGGCTGTGGCTGCAGATACGGCATCGACATCGGAAGAGAGGGCTTCATTTCCTCGTCTTCAGAATCACTAGAACTATTTTCACTACTTGATGAAGAGGACGAAGAACTTTTTGAGTCAGATGAACTATCAGAGCTACTCAGCTGATCCATGATACTGGCTTCTGCTTTTAGCTCTGCAAACAATATGATTTGTTTCTCAGTTAACGTTCATCATAATTGACATTTAAGGAGGGGGGGGAAAAATAATTAAAAAAAAAAAAAAGAAAAACCATCAACAGAAATCAAGTACACACATTATAGCAATTAAAAAACCAAACACAACCAAACCAAAACCATTCAAAGTCTCCAGAACAAAGAAAAGGGCACAAGCAAGCATCCAGCCTGTCATGTGGTTTTCTCCTTTCGTAGCTCGGGCACTTTCTCTCTTTCAAGCCGAGCGTCAGAACAAGGGTGACTGTGAACCCAAATGCTAAGCCCACATTCCACAGGCTAGCGCATCCCACATAGCCTTTAATTTCTGCAACTAGCAAGTCTTCTGCATTTTCCTTAGCACCCCCAAAGATGCCTTTCACTGACTAAAGCCTGCAGTTACAATCACACAGATAAATCAGTTGTTAAGGAGTCTGCAGCTGCATCCAAAACGCCTCCCAGCAGTTCAGCGTTACCATCAATACACGTTTGGACTGTCCGACGTTTTGAGCAAAACCAAGTTAAGCATGGAGAATATCCAAAGGAACCATCCACAGTATACCATGAGGAAGATTTCACCAAATCCTTGTTTCTGTTTATAGATTTGGAGCAGGGAGGGAAGCCAGAACAACATGAGGTAGAAATACCAGAAATTAACAGATCAAACTGACTCAACCAACTTGCACTCTTGATGAAACAGCTCATGTGACTACAGTAACATTTAGGAGAGTATGACTGAGTAGATCATGCTGCACAGCACGCGTTTTTGATATATACTAGCTGAAGTCCAACATACAGAGGAAGTTAAGGTTTGCAGAAAGGATAAACATAATAATTGTGCAAAATAGGGGTGCCGTTGAAGGAGTAAGTCTGAAACACATCACTGAATTGTGGTAGATGGAGATTTTATACAGTAACTTGAGAAGTTACCCAGAGTGCACAAGTTCATCATAGAAGATTGTAACTGCCCAGACATTTGTTAAGACGGTGCCACAAGCACTTGGAATCCTTAAGGAACGGCTTTGATACAGCAAACATAAAAAGCAAGTAGGAGAGCTGCTCACCTCATTTCAAATTTACCCAATACAGAAGAACAGGTTGAAGATGAAAGTCACCAAGATGCAAGATGGCTCAGAGCTTAATCAAGAGAGGAAGGGAAGAAAAAAGAATAAGCTTCAACACAGAGTTCCATGAAGCCTTCCAATTCAGAGTTATCAAAGGCCACTCTAAAGAAAAGCTGCTTCGGCCAGTCAGCCTTGTCAAAGGCCAGTCTAAAGGAATATGGTGTTCAGGAAAAATGCCACCTGAAATAATGCAGCTATGGCTACAAGGACAAACTGACCCAATGCCCAGGAAGAACAGAAAGTACAATAAAAGACCACACTGGCCTACTCAAACATAAGGAAAGAGAAGGGGAGGGGAAGAAAACAGAAGAAAAATAAAATGGAAGCATCCTTGTATTCCTAAGGACATATCTAAGAGAACAGCTTAAAGGACAGAAAAGCTAAGGCAAAAATTAGGATGCAGCTAGCAGAATGATCAAAAACTCATTTCAAAATTAATTCTAGAGAAGAAAGGCCAAAGAAACAATTGATCTACTACACATCTGGAGCTGTAAAATAACAGAGAGATACCACTCAAGTCCTATGCACTTAATTTCACTTTCTCCCTGCTCTCACTAACGTCTAAGACGACAAAAATGTTAAGTGAAAGGCTAACAGTTAATACCAAAAACTGAGGAATAAGCTCTCCGCCTTGTATTTTGACATATTTTAATCTGACAGAATTTAAATTAAGTATTTTTTAACAGTGAAGGAAGGTCTGTACATATACCAGAGGACAAAGGTAGAGTGATCCTTCCCCCACCCAAGAAAACAAAGTCAGTAACAAGTTCAAGGTAGCGTACTTAAGCAGGAATAGTCAGTTACACAACCATGGGATGAAGAACGAGCAAGCAGACAACACTTCTGAGCAGTCTGTGAGTTATAGCGGGTCACTAGGCACAGACCTACCGCGCTGTGCTGGTGTGGTAGCATTACACTGGGACGTGACACTGTTTGGTCTTTGCATATAAAGATGAGTAGTGCCTGTACAACAGTCTTCTTGCTCAACTCAGCACTGCTAAAACAGTAAATGTATTTAGGCACTATACTTCAGGTTTTGGATACATCACAAGATAGCTAAAGGAGAATGACAGTAAATCAGGGATCTAGAAAACTTCTAAGGAAAGACTGAACCAGCCGGCATTATTTTGCATAAAGAATGAAAAAGACATAGTAGCTTCTGAGTACATGAAGGACTGCTCAAAAGCAGCAGAATAACCTGGTTTATATTTGCATAATAAATATAATAGTAGTTATGGGCTTACTGTCAGATTATTTATTAGGAAGAACCTGAATAGTAAGGAGAGAAAAGCCCTGGAATTGATTGCCAGAGAGAACACAGGATCTGTCGCTGGAAGACTTTTAGAACAGGTTAAAAAATTATGTAGAAATCTGACTTTAAGACAGAAGGATGGACTAGATGACTTTAAAAGGTCCCTAACATCCCTATTTGTCAGTTATTCCACATTCTTGAGGAGTACTCACAATTGAACTGGCACTCTACACAAGAGTTTGATACATGTTGGCAGCCACTTTGGTGACTTGCAATATGTTTGACACCACCATCCCCCCCAAAATAACAGACCACCAAGAAAAAAGTATTTTATTCCATGTGCTCAAGGACTCCTTCCTCTTTGCAACCTTAGATGCACTCTAGTACTGCTCTGTAGTATAGATTTCTGGTCAGAACTTAAGACCAAAATGGAAAAAAGAAAAAAACAAACCCCAAACCTTCATAATTATACATCTTAAAACAAAAAAAAAATCTGTTTAAAGGAATTCAGAACATCTTGGGAGGCAGATGTCAATTCCAGTCAGCGAAACTGCCACCTGTCAGCATTTCTGTAGCAAGTAATTACCACCTGCCATCTTCCTTGTCCTCCAAAAGGAAATAAGGCCCCCCATTGAGTGAAATACAAGCATTGCACCAAACCAGAGCAATCTCTCAAGAATACTGTACATAGCACTGTTCAAGAGTTGACTTATGCAGTTTTTAGCTGTCTTTTTCATTGGAACCTCATCTTTCACAAGGTCTTATCCAGTAATTTTAAAAGTATTTTGAGTTGTAAAGCAGTGTAACTTGCATGTTTGCTGAGTGCCAAGAAAGAATGAGGAGTGATGTCAAATGAAGTGACTCAGTTGGTTCCAGTGCCACAAGACAATCGATTATATACTCGATTAAAGCAGCAACAGAAGACAGAATCAAGGGGAGAGAGCAGCAGGACCCTTGCCATATTAAGCCTAATAGTTCATCTGATTTTTTTTACCTTAGCAAGTTTCAAACACTGCTTTGTTACCACTGGAGTCAGAGTGGTCATTTCCATATCAGGGTAAAGTGCTTACACAATCAGCTTCCAGCATGAATCTCAAAATTTAAAAAAAAAACAAAAAACAAAAACCAACCACAAAACGAAGCCACACAAACAAAAAACCTTGACTCTTAAAAACTAATTGATAGTTAAGAGCAAAGTTTCTGGAACTTCTGTGCCAGTGAAGCTCACCTCGTTCAATATCATCCATAGGAGAAGATGGAAACATCTTTTCTTTTGGTGGAGAATTTTTAACATTGTTTGGAACCTTAGTTGCATTTCGCATTTGTTGCTGTTGCTGTTCTATGCGAGACTGGACTTTACTACTTCCTTCAGCTCTGTGTGTAAAAGCAAGAGATTTTTAATTACTAGAGGGTGCAAGGAAACAGGCAAGAATACAGGGGACACAGTATCTTAAGTTATGGAATTATTTGTCATGCCTTTCTAAATAGCATCATTAGATTTCTAGCTGCATTATTATGCTGCCATATATAGATGTATTAAAAATTGTTTCTTTAATACAATGATAATTACTTTTTAACCCTTTGTCAGTTGATTTGTTTTTATACCTAGCTACCCAAGATCATGTAATAATAATTCCACACTTATGTGGATTCAGCACCAAAAAAAAAAAAAAAATAAAAAGCTTGGTATGAGAAAAACAAGCCATTAATATTATTGAAACATGCCAAAAAATTTACCTTTTATATTTTCTCATTTAGAACTCAGAAGACAGTAGGCAAGCTACTTTCCAAACAGATACTATTCCCCCCTTCTATACTCATCAGAAAATAGTTCCCATCTCTTTCAACAGTGTGATAGTTTTTACTTTAAAAAAAAAAAAAAAAATCCCATTTCTTCCACCAGTCAAGACTCGAAAGCTGTGCAGTGTGCTGAGGAAGCAGGCTTTTCACTCTATTGAACAAGGCCAAGTACTTTCTAAAAAATGACATTTAGCTAAAAATAGTAATGGGTAGTCCTGCATCTCAATTTAGACTCAGTAACAAATCAATTTTCATAATGACTAAAGCACAGTTGTTTCTCCTGCAAATCACCCACCTGGTTTTTTTCACAGTGATGTTGCTACTAAGTTTCTCTAGGCGACATTCTCCAGTGTCATGGTTGATAATTAAGATACATTCTTTTAGGTAAGGCTTCTTTGAGCCCTTGAACACAGTCACTGGTGGAGTTGAGCCCTATTAAATCAGAAGTCCAGTAAGTGTTACTCATGTTACTCCTGTAGTCTTTTTCTTTTTTCCCTTAAAAACAGCAATCCACCACAGTGATGACAAGTTCACTACAAGTGATCATTTCTAGCCTTTAAAAATGTTATCAGTTAATTCAAATTAGATTCACAGCAGCCATGATCAAAAGCAGCTGGCATTTGACTGGAACAGGATTTCACCCAGCTTAGCTTAGTTTGAAACTGATTAAATGCTTATTTCCCAATGAGAGCATGCTCACTGTAGGACTCCTTTTACCAAAAAGGGTTTCAGTTGCCATATCAGCAGAGCAGTAAAGCATGGCAGGTAGTAAATTTTCCCTTTCCAGTCTTTCCTGCTTGAGAACTGCATGCACTAGAGCAATAAATACCAAGGGGAAACTTGCACTGCCAACATCCACATGAAGCTTTTCTGTGTACGCAACACTTCTGGGTCATCCTACAGCATATTTCCAGTGTGGTGAATGCACTTAAAGCTACAGCGCAGCTGTTTAACCTTCAGGTCTTTTGTAATTTTACACTCTTAGAGCAATTGTTTTTCTACTCTAAAAATCACACAAGGATCTCTGAAACAGCACTGAGACTTCATATCCTTCTATATTCAGTATACACTTACTTACAACAACAAAATACATCATTCCCTTAGGCCCACCACTCTTCAGCCACCCCACTCACCTCAATATTTGGCAGAGTTATTGTCACTTGTTCACCTTTGCCAACTTCAAGGTCTCCTTCACAGGACATATCAATAGATGCAGGCTTAAAGTCATCTAAAGATAAAAACAAACTGGATTATTTACAGGCTTTTCAGGAGTCTCATAAATCATAGAATCATAGAATGGTTTGGGTTGGAAGGGGCCTTAAAGATCATCTAGTTCCAACCCCCCTGCCATGGGCAGGGACACCTCCCACTAGAGCAGGTTGCTCAATGCCCCATCCAGCCTGGCCTTGAACACTTCCAGGGATGGGGCAGCCACAACTTCCCTGGGCAACCTGTTCCAGTGCCTCACCACCCTCACTGTAAAGAATTTCTTTCTAGTATCTAGTCTAAATCTCCCCTCTTCCAATTTAAAACCATTATCCCTTGTCCTGTCACTACACTTCCTGACAGAATCCCCCTCCAGCTCTCCTGTAGGCTCCCTTCGGATATTGGAAGTCTGCTATAAGGTCTCCCTGGAGCCTTCTCTTCTCCAGGCTGAACAAACCCAGCTCTCTCAGGCTGTCCTCATAGGGGAGGTGCTCCATCCCTCTGATCATCTTCATGGCCCTCTGCTGGACCCATTCCAACAGCTCCATGAATGTAGGCACCTTTTAATTGCAGTTGGAGGCTATTAAGTTAAAGCCTTTTTTGTCAGTGTGTCATCTACCACTCCCCTGAGCAGATCATTCCATAAGTCAGTGGAATTCAAAGTTAAGATGGTTCTTCAAGATTCAGTATACATGTTAACACCTTTTAGTTAAAATCAGAAAAATGCTTTCAGGTTTTAATGGTTAAAGAGGCTGAACGAGCTGTGTTATATTTCAAAAGATAAATCTTCACGTGGCTACTATCAGCAAAATAAACAAATAGCTCTTGAAAATGTCGATCAAAACATGGCAGATATAGACAAGTGACTGAAAATGTGAAGAACTTCAATCTTCAATATACATTTCTGATTTTACTATAACATGCACGTCAGAAACTGACCAAAAGTTAAGTTTCAGTATATTTATTTCTGTCAAAAGTGAAATTACTTCCCAATTAAATATTGATTTCCTTTTTGTGTTTTGGTCCCCCGTCCCCCCCCCCAACATCTAAAGTATTGATTAAAATAAGTTTTAAACAAAAGAAGTTACCAATTTCTGGTTCTTTTCAAAAACCTGAGGCATTAAAAAATGAGCACGTGTTCAGGCACCAGCATTGCAGCTATGTAACATTACCTATAAAATAGCATTTCCACCACAAATGAATTGGGAAGGGCTACAGCCAGAAGGCCTGCCTGCGCAGATCTAGGGAGATAGGACGGCATCAAGAGGCTCTGCGAGGCACGTGGTAACACATGTGGGTTTGAACCCGTGGTTCCAAATGCAGGCACGGGGCCAGCCTCGCACCCCGGGATGTCCGGTGCCCTGCCTCGCACGCTGGGGACCGGCACCCTGTTACAGCTGAAGAGAGGCACGGAGGGACCAGGCATGTACAGGGGACCCATTAGATGGCACGCTCCCTAGCCACCGCACGTGCTGCTTGCCTCACAGCCTGTCATGTCACCTGCTGCTGGTCATGGGTGGCAGCACTCTGCTACAGCTGGGGAGCTTTCCAGTTCAGGAACAGGGCCTGCAACCCACGGGCCAGGCAGGTGGCACAGACCACAGCTGGGAGCTGTGGCTCCAGCCTGCACACTGACCGGGCAAGAAAACCAAGCTCCAGGAGCTGGTGGGCAGGACCACGCACGCAGCAGCAGAAGGCTTTGAGCTAAGGCACAGGTAACCTTGTTTACCACAAAACCCCACGTGTCGTCTTACAGGGATAAGCATACAATAGTTCCCAAGTTTCTCATCAAATTAGAGAATGTTTGTTCTAATATGCGGCCACTGGGTGGTTAATACTTTAGAAAAATTAGGATAGTGATTCCAGTGTCCACGAACAGACTTCTAATCTTAACTTTTAACCAGCTGATGTCTTCCCCTTTACTCATTTGTTAACAAAAACTTCAGGTGCAGAGAAGCTCTGCATTTCACAGAACCAATGAGTGTGCCAGTTTCTACATCTCATTTGCTGGAAAGGAAGAGAGATTTCAAAACAGATTTCAGAATAATTCATCAAATTACAGGAGTCAGCAAGAAATCATAAGGGCAGGAGGTACCAGACGTGGTTTTTAGTCCTCTTTAAAATTAGGGTAAATTTCAAGTTACAGCATTTGTTTAAATCCATTTATAGCTTTTGCCTGCTCCTTCCCCTTTCCTCTCCTCCCACAGTTGCAGACAATCCTACTGAGTGCCATTCCATTTGCTCACAGAAAGCACATTACCCATCTCACTGCACTGCGTGAAAGCATACGGGACATTCTCCAGAGAATGTATGCGAGACTGAATCTCAGGGATCGGTCTATAAATAATGAGAGATCAAAACAAGAAGCAGCAGTCCTAAATTACCAGAACTATAATCCTGAGAGCATTTGTTTCCTAGCTACCCTCAGAATCTTTGAGCACACACCTCTCTAGATAGTAATTATGTACTCAGGGAGGGTATACTAGCTTTGTGATTAATACTGCTTTTAACCTTTGATTGCTGAATTCTACTTAACTTCTAAAAACTAAGCACAAGGAAAGAGGGCAAAGCCAGAGGTTCAGCCCAGGTTGGTTTTCAGCAGAGACGCAGTGCTGGATGCCAAAGGTACAAAAAGCAAAGTTAGTGCCCAGAAAGCAGCGAGGGGCAGCACTGGGATATAATGGCCGTAGCAGCAACATGCTCTCAGGAGGAAATGAAGCCTGATGTTCCCCACACAGCTCCCAATATCCGCAGGGTTATTGGCACCCCCAGGAGCAAAGGAAACACCATCTGCCCCACACCGCTCCTAATATCCACAGGGATACTGGCACCCTAAGAGCAAACGAAGCCTGATCTGCCCCCCGTCGCTGCCAACATCCACAGCCCAGCAGCAAACGAAGCCTGACCTGCCCCACGTTGCTGCCAATACCCGCAGGGCTACTGGCACCCCCAGCCACCGGGACTCGGCTCCCGGCTGTGCCC